>PVJN01027122.1:0-28379 GCA_004026805.1 Lasiurus borealis
GGTTGACTTTCTTAGAGAAACTTTCTCAAATTACTAAGATTAAAAAAAAAAGAAAGCCCTAGAAAAAGTTCTAAATACCCCAATAGAAAAAAAGGATGAAGGATACGAAGCATCTCGCCCAAGAAGAAATAACAGTCGTCAAATAAAACAGCAAGTTACCATTGTACCTCTCGGCCTGGTGAAATGGATGGGGGTGTGGAAGGGAGGAGACAGCTCATAAATGACTGTGATGGGGGCCGGGGAGCCGGGGCTCTGAGCTCTGCAGGTGCAGACGCCACCATCCGTGGGCCCTGCAGTTTCCCTGCCAGGCATCCACCAGGAACACCCGGACCACCCGGGACACATGGACCAGCGGGAACACCAGGACCACCGGGAGCACCCGGACCAGCAGGGACACCCGGACCAGCAGGGAACACCCAGACCAGCAGGGACACCCGGACCACCAGGGAACACCCGGACCACCGGGAACACCGGGAGCACCCGGACCACCAGGGACACCCGGACCACCGGGAACACCCGGACCACTGGGAGCAGCCGGACCACCTGAAGCTGGAGGGAGGCAGGCAGGACCCTCCCTGGAGTCTTCAGAGGGAGCGTTGCCTCACCAACACCTGGAGTTTGGACTGCTGGCCTCCAAACTGGGAGGGAATGTAGTTCTATTGAAAGCCACCCGTGTGTGGTACCCTGTATACGTCCTAGGAAACCAATGCCCTTGTCCCGCCGCCTTCAGATGGGCCGGTTGTCTTGGGCAGCGCCATGGGGTCCACGTCAGGTCCGTGGCAGCCGCCACCAATGTCCCAGCCCCAGGGCCTCCTGCTGCTCTGTCCATGAGGAGTCAGCTCAGAGGTGGCACCGTCACCTCGGTGAGGCCCGTCGGCGTGGCCGAATCGCCCGGTGCAAGAGGCCCAGGAGAGGCTGGCACTCCCAGGGGCTCGTCCTCCAAGGAGGACGGGAGGAGGATGGGGGTGTCGTTTGGGTCCGTGCGACCGCTCCCCTTCCCTTCGTGCCTCGGGGTGAAGTGGTGAGGCCGGGGCAGCACCCGGGCAGGGAGCGGGTCCCGGGAGGGAGGGCGGGCATTCCCGGGGCAGCAGCACGAGGGTGCAGGGGAGCGGCGGCAGCAGACAGAGCGCGGCTCCTGATTGCGCGCAGCACCCGCCAACCCCGCCTCCCTCCCCGTTTAGAAATGGGCCACCGGGGAGCTCGGTGCCATATTTAGCAGGTGACGCACTGTCTCCGCTCTCCGCTCCGGCGAGGAAGACGAAGGAAAGGGCAGTCTGGCTGTCGCACCCGGGGCGCTGGGTGAACGGGTGGAGGCCACCCGGGCCCAGAGCCCCTCTCAGCAGGGGGCGGCGTCCTGGGCTCGCTGAGGGGCCGGTCACCTGGGGTCCCGGCGTGAACGGGCACAGCCTGGGCTGTTGGCGCCACCGTGAGCTGGCCCATGGGTGCTGCGGCCTGGTCCAGGAGAGGAGTCTCTCGGTCACGCCTGCCACCCTGGCCTGCACGCCGTGGGTCCCGAGGTGCCACCGGTGGGGATAAGACCGGGGACGACACAGCTTCTACGGTGACGGATGGGCAGCCGAAGAGCGCCCCTCTGCCCTCCAGCATCAATGACCGCCATTGGTTCTCACTCCCATCCCGGACCCGTTATCCGAATGTCACAGAGGAGGAAACTGAGGCACGGCAACCGGGAGAAACCCGCCCCAGGCCTCAGGGCGGGGGAGAGGGACGCTGTCAATTATGCCAGATGGGCGGGGCTCCGGCCATCAGCGTCAGAGGCACAGACAGGACGCTGGCGAGGATGCTGGCTGCCTCCTCCAGGTTGGCACCGGGACCTCCACTCCACGCCACACCGGGGCCCCACGGCGTCTGCCTATGGGTCTGTCCTGCCACATAGCTGTTCTCAGGGGGCGCTGGCCTCCGTGCGCTGCGCTCAGGGGTCAGGGGGCTCGGGGCAGAGGCCTGGGGAGCACACGGGGCCCGGGTGGGAGGGGCCGAGGCGGCTCAGCCACCACGGCCTGGGGAAACATGGCGTCTCTCCTCACACGGACCACACGCGGGGGTTTTTACGGGCCTGGTTGCTATGGACGATTTTCCCCAGGACTCTCCCATAACCACGTCTTCTAGTCAGGCTGGCGATGTCTCCCCTAAGAGGTATTAATATCCCAGTAAATTGTCCTTAAGGCGCACCTGCTTAGGAAATAAGCTGTCACAAGCACACGGCAGAGCCCCCCGGAGCGCAGGAGACGTGCCAGCGCACAGAAGGCCGCCCGGGGTGGGCGGGTCTGTGCTGACTCCTCCAATCAGCCCTGCGAGGGACGGAGGTGCTTTTCTGGAACTCTCTCTGCTGGAGAGAAAAGCGCACCCAGTGCTTCCTCTGGACGGGGTGAAGCATTTAGGGGGGATGGAGGCGGTTTGCGGGGCCCTGGGACTCCCCCAGGCCAGCAGCAGGGAGCCCGGGCGCAGAGTGTCTCCTCCACGGTCTTTGCTCCCCCCCCCAGCACCCCCACCCCCACCCCAGCCCATCTGGAGGCTTCCTAGTCTAAACCTCCAAACTGCGGCTCCAACACTTCCCTGCATTTGAAGCTGGGTCCTCTAACGGCAGTTGTCAACGACGCGGCCTCAGCTAAACATCCCGCGCATTAAGTATTAAACACCCGCTCGAAGTGCGCTGTGAAATGCAAATGACGGCAGCTGCGTTATATCTTAATACAAAATTCATTAAATGCATCGCCCCCACTTCCCGGCCTCATTACCCCGCGGTGTGCTCAGCGCTCACCACCGGAGGCGCGGCCTGTTCGGGAAGCCGGCACGTCCCGGCTGCGGGCAGCTACAACAGGAGCCAGGGCTGGGGAGAGCTTGCACCCCTCCAGGAGAAAGTGGGGAGCAGGGAACCCTCGGGGGAAACTGTTCTCAGCTCAAAGCACGCTCAGGATTCACCCCGGTCAACCCCAATGTGCCCACGCCTGAGAGCGCCATGGCTCCCCATCACGGGGCAGGGCGGGGCCGCACTGGTCTACACCCAGGCAGGCCCCCCGGTCAGTGCCCTACAGAACCAATAGCTGCGGGCAGAGAGGAGCTGCAGGCAGCTGGGCCCACCACCCTGGAGTTCCTGACAGATGAGCACGGAGGACATGGGCTGGTCAGAGGCTCGGGGCTACCTCTTCCACCCACAGACTCTCAGAGGCACCTCCAAGGAGCCCCCACTAACCCATCACAGGAGGACGGGGCAGCTGTTGGTTGGTTAACTCATCCGTTCCGTGTTCCCTACAAGGTCTTGGAACATTCTAGGTTGACAGCTACTGTCTCGAGCTCCCGCCCCACGGAGGGCCCCTGGGTCCATTTCCCCCCTGGGGAGCTGCTCCCCGAGGACGCTGCCCCCCGTGCTCACTGGTTTTGGGATGGTTTTTGAAACGGACGCACTGAGCGACACCTGCCACATTCCATGACAAAGGTGTTTGCCAGTCTGACTCCGGGTGGACGGTGCCGTGAAGGTTTGTGGAAGCCACCCACGACGCTTCGAGAGTGGCTGTTCCCGTTTACAGCACGAGAGGCCAGGACTCAGCTTCACGAGCACAGATGGGGGTGCCTGGGGGTGGCGGTGGGGTGCCCTAAGCCTCCGCGGGCAGGATCTGGGTGCTGCCAGGGCTTCCTCCGGCTCCATTCACCCTCCGAGCGCTCCCCGTCCTTCTTCCAGAGAACCTGCAGCACAGTCTCCGCCCGCGATCTCACCGGCGTTCCTGGAGAGAGACTTTCTCTCTCTTTTGAATGCATTCAGCAACGGCTGTGTTGGGGGGTCCAGGGGCTCCCGATTACTGGCATGTTCTCCTTAATCTGAAATGCTTCCCCTCACAGCTCCCCAGAACGTGCACAAACGGTCCCGGGGTTCAGGTGTGGATGAGAGCTGCAGTCCTCGCCGCGGTGAGCAGAAGGGCGGCAGGCAGTGTGGGCACTGGGTTCGGGCGATAAACCCTCCGTGTGCGCATGGAACCAGACCAGGAGCGTGCGGCCGTGTGCCCAGGCCCCCGCGAGAAGGAGGGCTGCTGGGGTGATGGCTGTGACGAGGGGGCTGGGCTGTGACGAGGGGGCTGGGCAGGGACGCGCACAGTGGGCGACTCCTTGAGCCAGGCCTGGGTGCCCAGCTCCCCGGGGCTCCTCACTTCCTCCTGCAAACCCGCTGGGCGCTGGGAACAGGGGGTACTTCCCCCTGTGAGGCTCTGTGAGCAGCCCCCCCTGGACGGGAGGAAGCGGGAGGCTGGCTGTGGCTCTGCCTTGGGTCAGCAGGAGGTGGGTGAGCAGCCACTGTGCCAGCTGACACAGGCCTGAGCGGACGGAGTCTGAGAACGGACCGAGTCTGAGGGCAGCAGGGTGGCCGTGAAGTTGAACAGTCACAGCCTCGTAAGGGCCAGACCCACGCGGGGCTGTCCACTCCCCAGGTGTGGCGATGGGCCTGGAAGAGAAACAGAAACGACGCTGACCCCGAACTGAGGACCAGGTCTCTCTCTGAATCCCGCTCCATCGCCTCCCAGCAGATGTGGCCCCGCCCCCACCCCCGGGAGCCTGGCCAGCTGCTGCGAGGCCCTCTCCGGCCTCCACTCTGCACTGTCCCTGAGGTGCTAGGCAGGGAGCTGGGCAGTAGCTGGTCGGCCAAGCCCAAGGGCAGGGCCTGATCTCACTGGCATCACCTCCCACCTCTCCTGGGCCCTCTGACTGGCTGGAGCGGGAAGGGGTCTCAGAGCAATTACAGTGGCACCTCGAGATATGAGTGCCCTAACCTATGAGGTTTTTGAGATACGAGCCGTCGAGCGAGCGATTTTTGCTTTGAAATACGAGCAACAGTTGAGATAGGAGTCATCTCACGGATCGGCTGGCTGCACACGACCCACCAGTTTACCGAGACTCGAGCGTCTCCTAGTTTCCCACGCCTCAAGGTTACGGAACGAATTAAACTCGCATCTCGAGGTACCACTGTATCTCCTTAAATGCTGGACAGCCACCCGAGGCTCTGCCTGAACTGGGGACACGGAGGGAAAGGCGCAGCGCCCTCTGGAGGCTCCGGGGGAGCGTCCACGTCTGTCCCCACCGGCTTCAGGGCGGCGGTACTCCTGGGCTGTGGCCGCCTCCATCCCGAAGGCACGCAGAGCAGGTCAAGTTCTGTTCACATTGCGTCACTGAGACTTCCTCTCCCACTTACAAGGTCACGTGATGACTCGGCGCTGGAATAATGCAGGATCCGACCTCTAGGTCCGACCAGAGTGACCTTCATCCCATCTGCGATCTTCAGTCCCCTTGCCACGGAACCTTACAGATTCACAGGCTGCGGGGACGAGGACAGGACACCCCGGGGTGGGGTTTTATTCATGATTCTGTTGACCACAGCAGGCTTCTGGGCATCTTCTTGTTCTTGATTTCTGATTGGATTCCATATTGTCAGGTTACATCTCCAGCATGAATTCAACCCTTTAGGTTATTAAGGCTGGATATGGGGCCCAGCCTGTGGTCATCTATCTTGGAGAACATCCCACAGATTTAATTTTTCATTCTCTTTAGAGTGAACATGGTGCCGTTATGTAAAATACAACAAACTTATAACTGTATAGGTCCAACTGGTAAACCCCAGAAGACAATATTGGAATTTTTTTAGATTCAAACAGTATTATGTATTCCAAAGAGATTAAGATCTGAAAGTTCTTTTATATTTACACTCATTTCCCAGTTTTGATACGCTTCATTGTTTCCCTAAAATCTACATTTCCAACCGGTCTTATTTTTCTTCAAAGAACTTGTTTTAGCATTTCTTATAAGTAGCAACTGAGTCGCTAAGGGTTCTTCAATTGAGAAGTATTTTTATTTTTGGAGGATACTACCTCTCCCTGATGATAGAATCCTGGGTTGACAGTTTTTTCTTTCAGCACTTTAAAGACATTTTCCCACTGCCTTCTGGCCTCCATAGTTTCTGATGAGACATCTGCAGTCATTCAAATAACACTGCTCTGAGTACAATGTGTATAGTTGTTCTCTGGTTGCTTTAAAGATTTCTCTCTCTTTCTCTCTCTTAATTTTCAGCAGTTTGATTAGGATGCTTAGGTCTGGTTTATTTCTATTTACTCTATTTGGGGTGCACTGAGTTTTTTGAAACTCAAATTTATGTGTTTTGTCAAATTTATGAAATCTCTTGATCACTAGATCTTTGAATACTTTTTCGGCTACATTCTCTGTTTCCTCTCTTCTTGAGACTCAAATTGCATAGATGTTAGGCCAGTGGCTGGCAAACTGCAGCTCGAGAGCCACATGCGGCTCTTTGGCCCCTTGAGTGTGGCTCTTCCCCACAAAATACAGGGTGATTGAAAGAGTACCCTAATTAAGTTAACAATGTACCTACCTATATAGTTTACATTTAAAAAACTTGGCTCTCAAAAGAATTTTCTATCATTGTACTGATGATATTTGGCTCTGTTGACTAATGAGTTTGCCGACCACTGTTTTTGGACCATTTGATTTTGTCCCCCAGGTTCCTAAGGCTCTGTCCATTACTTTCAGAGTGTTATGTCTTTGTCGTATTGAGTCACCTATCATCATGTTCATGGACTCTTGACTCTTATTTCCATTCTGGTAGTAAGTCCATCACTGAATTTTCAAAATCAAATACTGTTGTTGTTGTTTTTTTCGGGTTCTAGTATTTCCATGTAATTCATATTCTTATATTTCAATTTCTTAGCTGAAATTTCTTTCCCTCTTTCACTGCCAGCATATTTTTCTTTACTTCCTAAAGTATAATTATAATATTTAAAAATCTTTGTCTTCTAATTCCAACACCTTGGAATCATCTTAGGATTGTTCTCAGTTGAATGACGTTTCTCTTGAGACTGGGCCACATTTTCCTGTTTCTTCCTGTCGAGCAAATTTAGATTGTATCCTGGAATGGATGGATTGGGCTATTACATTGTGGAGAGTCTGAAGTCTGTTATAATTCCCCAGAGAGAGTGTTGGTTTTGTTGTTGTTTTAGGAAGTAATTAACACAATAGGATTCAGTGTGAAAACTCGGTGTCGTTAGTATAAGCACAAACCACAATTGGGATATTTTATCTTAGCTAACTTGCTTAAAGTCTGTGAAAAAGTGTGTGTGGCTCAGGGGTCACCCAGAGACATGGGTGGAGGTTATTATTTTTCTCTCTGACCAGAGTTGGAGTTTTTATTTGCAAGACAGGTCGGTCCAGCGTGAGTTTACTTGGCTTGTGCTCGTATTCCTATGCTTGTTTCTACCACACAGGCCTTCTGTTCTCTGGTCACCAGGCCGGGAGGCCCCGGGGCATGGGACTTAGTGACAGAAACACCTTCAGAAGAGGCTGAGGAGTAAAGGCTAAGGACAGAGGCAGCTGTCGGAACACCTGCCTCTGTTAGCCTGCACAGGTTGCCATAACAAAAAGCCACAGAGTATGTGGCTTAAACAATAGGAGTTTATTTTCTCACCGCTCTGGAGGCTAGAAGTCCAATATCAAGGTATCAGCAGGTTTGGTTTCTTCGGAGGCCTCTCTCCTTGGTGTAGAGAAGACCGTCTTCTCCCTCCGTCTTCTCATGGTCTTCCCTCTGTGGTGTGTGTGTGTGTGTGTGTGTGTGTGTGTGTGTCCTATTCTTCTCCTCTTCTTACAAGAACAAAGACCATATTGGGTTACAGCTCACCCGAATGACCTTATTTAACCTTAATTGCCTTTAACGATTCTATCCATAAGTACAGTCACATTCTGAGGTACTGGAGGTTAGGACTTCAGCATATGAAATTCAGGGGGAGACAATTAATTCCATAACTCTGCCCTTCAAAGGCTGAGAACTATCTTCTATTGAAAAGGTTGCGCTGAAACCGGTGTGGCTCAGTGGATAGAACGTCTGTCTGTGGACTGAAGGGTCCCGGGTTCGATTCCAGTCAAGGACATGTGCCTTGGTTGCGGGCACATCCCCAGTATGGGGCGTGCAAGAGGCGGCTGATCGATGTCTCTCTCTCATCGATGTTTCTGACTCTTTATCCCTCTCCCTTCCTCTCTGTAAAAAAATCAATAAAATATATTTAAAAAAGAAAACAAAACAAAAAAAAGGTTGTCATTACCCTGGCCAGTGTGGCTCAGTTGGGTGTCATCCTGTGCCAGGGTGATGCCTGATTAGGGCACACGCCCAGGTTATAGGCTCGATCCCCAGTAGGAGACATGCAGGAGGCAGCAGGTCAATGTTTCATTCTCACTTTGATGTTTCTCTCTCTTCCTCTCCCTTCCTCTCTCTCTCTCTAAAAATCAACAAACTATTGAAAAATAAAAAAGCCGCACTGAGTTCAGCTGATCTGCCCAATGGCACCTGTGGTCCTATTTTCTGGTGAGGACCCTGAAGCTCAGGAGGATCATCAGTCTCGGGGGGCATGGCTGGCACACCTGCTGCTACTTCCCCTGCCAGGCCTTCTGAGCAGGAGCCCACGTGGGTCCCGGGCTCTGGCCTTCTGAGCCGGGTAGGTTGTAGGAACCACCCCCAGACCTCACAGAAACATAAGCTCCGCGGGAGAGTTGCCACATGGCTGGAGGGTCCTGTGGGCCTGTCTGTGGCTCAGCATGGGCATCCGGGAGCCACAGACCCTGACCCGGAGGCAGGGGTTCCCTCTCAAGTCCCCTGACACCAGTGCCGGGGCGTTTCTAAAAGCCCTGCCTTCTGCCTCACTGAGGGGAGCAGCGCCCGCCCCTTTTCCTCGCCAGCTGCCCCATGGCCACACGGTTCCTGGGAGCGCCCAAGTTTCCGTGTCTGTATTTGACACTCACAGGGAGAAACCACGTGGCTACATAGGTGGTGTGAATCAGAGTGGAAGTGTCCGAGTCCCCTCAGTGGGACTTGGCATGAGGCTGGCGTGCAGCCCACCTAAGTGCACGCTGTGCCGTGGACCAGGGAGGGGTCCCCGGAGATGGCAGTGCAGAGCGTGCAGTGTGGGTCTCCAGGAGCATCAGCCCCCACACACATGCACCTCTCCTCAGGAGGGACTGCCTCAGGAAAGAAACCTCAACAGAGATGCGTCCCCGGGAAACGGGGCAGGCTCTGCAAGGTATAGCTCAAGGGATGAAGCAACGCCTGGAACTGGCAGAGGTAGAAAGTTCTGGAAAACGTGGCTTCAACATCATTTTAAATTGCAGACGAAGGAGAAGAGCCTGGCAGGATAAGTAAGGCCTGGACCAGCCTGGCACCAGCAGACAGTCCAGGTGGAGAGGCTGCAGGGAGGGAGGAGGGACTAGGCCCTCTGCCCCACGGGAAGGGGCAGGCAGACAGGCAGAAAGTGGGTGTGACGTCACAGTTCTCTGCAGCCATGCTCTGGTTGGGTGGCATCGCACGGGTCAGAGCACGTCTGTATCCAAGCACTGCCCCTCTCCCGGCTGGCTTTATGTATGCATCCCCCTCGCCTGGTACACATTCCTGAGATCTGCCTCCATCACACTGTCTGGGGAACAGCCTGGCAGCCATTAATCCCCTGATAAAGTATTCGAAAAGCTAACGCCCTCAGGAAAGTCACTCCGGGTCCTGAATTCCCCCCACTGCCCTCCCCCTCCGCTGGGAGAGAAGGTGGCATGCGTGGCCTCCCGGGGAAGGGGCAGCTGGCTCCGTCCCCTGTCCGCCCAGGGAGGTGCCACGGCAGGGTGGGCACAGCCCGGAGAGGAGAGCGCGACGCATATGCATCTTGCCGCCGCCAGGTACCTGTAGGCCGCGTGTCACACTCCGCGCGGGGTCACCCCGGGAAGGTGTGCAATTACAGGGACAAAAATACCCCGAGGAAATCAACACGGAACTTATTAATATCAGACCCATAGGTGACAAGTGTCAGACAATCGGTCAACAAGGGGCCCCGTGTCTGCGTGATCCCGGCTAACCCATTACGATCTTTATGAAGTGTCCTTCTGGGGGGTCCTCGGCGTCGGCGGGGAGGGGGGGCCCCCTTCCCTTTTATTAGCAGCTAAGCTCTTTATGCTCTGGCCATATTGCGGCAGGTTAGGCGCCCGCGCTTTATTGTCTTATGTTATTGAAAATCCGGCTTCCGGCAGGCTGCTCCCTCAGGTCACGCTTTGTCTGCGAATACATTCTCATTTTTCCATGTACCGAGGCCGTCTGGAGAGAGGCGGCAAAAGATTATGACTGTAATATACTTAAATCCAATTTATTTGCCTGGCCAGGAACGCGCACCCTCCCACGATTGCTTCCTACCCTCGATGTGGTCTTTAATTCTCGCCTGACAGGGGGAGAGACACGCGGGGCCGGCTCCCAGCAGGTGCAGGTGCAGGCACAGGGAGAGGGTGCGGGGCCCGAGGGGGCTCCGGGCACAGGCCCCGGCTTCCGGCCCAGAACGTCCCACCGGTCCCGGGAAGACATCTTTGGGCCCGCGGTGCTCGGCGGAGGAGGCAGGGAGGGGAGAAGGCGAGCGGCCACGGAGGCAGGCGGGCAGGCGGGAGCGCATCACATGGAGGGACCGAGCCGCATCAGATCTGGTGAGGGCGTCGCTGCTGATGAGGTGGGGTCAGCTGTCACGAACCATGCGCACGAGCCAGACCCGCTGCCAGAACCTTCCAGACCAGAGGGACATGGATGAGCCGGGCGTCTGACCCCGGCCTGGCTGATTAAAATGCTGTGGGCACCGAGACCGGTTTGGCTCAGTGGATGGAGCGTCGGCTTTAGGACTGAAGGGTCCCGGGTTCGATTCCGGTCGGGGGCATGTACCTTGCTTGCAGGCACATCTCCACTGTGGGGCGTGCAGGAGGCGGCTGATCGATGTCTCTCTCTCATCGATGTTTCTGGCTTTCTGTCTCTCTCCCTTCCTCTCTGTGAAAGATCAATAGAATATATTAAAAAAAAAAAAAAAAAAAAAAAAAAACACAAAACGCCGTGGGCCCCATTAGTGTGCACATGGCCTCAGAGCAGCCGCAGCCCCGGGGCCCTCACACACACACAGGGCTCAGCGTGTCTGGGGCTGCCCCTGGGCCTGGCACCCTCACCCATCCCCTCACAGGGAGATGCCACACGGTGTCACTGTGCTGCGCTAAGCCCTTTACTCCAGAAACGTGGCACCGGGAAAGTGTCACTAGGCAGCCACCAGGCCCGGTCACATTCCCCCCCACCCCCCTGAGTGGAGAGAAAGTCACGGCTCAGTCACATCCTGTCGTGCTGGCGGGGCAGGTGCCCGTGGGTAGCGTGGGGGCAAAGGCTGGTATCTCATTGGCCAGGCCCCTGCCCGGACCCCACCCAGCACCGGCTTTCCCGGATGCCGAGGCCGACAAAGCCGTCGGATACCAGTCAGTCCTAGATTCGATTCCGCAGAGCACGTTTTCCTAGTGCGCCGGCTTTGTTTTGGGGGCGTATCTGTCGCTGCTGATATTACGTGAAATGTGCTTCGGCGGCTGGAGCAGGAGCCGTGAGCACCTTTGCTGAGAGCCAGTGAGACCGCACCAGGGAGCGGGCAGGGGGCAGGGGCCATCCTGGACACCCGTGGGGTCCCCGCTGGCTGGTGGGCAGCACTCCGTCCCCTCCTCCAGCGCCTCCCCCCCCCCGGGACCTGCCCCGGAGGCACCAGCCCACCGTCCGTCCGTCCGTCCGTCCGTGGGCAGGCAGGCAATCCGTTTTAATTACGTGGGGCACGCGAGGACCACCCACGGCTGCGGCCACGCTGCCGGGGAGTCTCGGGGTTACTGTGGGGAATACTTCCTAACCCAAGTGTGTTCTCCCCGAGGAGTGACGCCATCTGATTTAATTTTTAATTTTTACATCTTAATCAAAAATAGATCAAACGGTGGTGGTCTCTCCCGGGAAACGCGCTTCAGAGAGGAAGCCGGCCACGCTCCCTTCCCCGTGGAAAGCTCCGTCTACGTGGGAGTCACGGGCGGGGCTGCCGCCAGCTGCCCCCGTGCCGGGCGGGGCGTGTCCGGAGCTCACAGGCCACAGGCGGCGCCAGCGGGCCCAGCCCGGCACCCGCTGCCCAGCGAGCGGAGGAGGGCGCTGACTCCGTCATCAGGCCTCTGCACAGGGTGGGGGCTCCCACCTCCCAGAAGGGGCCACTTCTGTCTTCCCTGGGGAGCCCCCTTACCTGCTCAGGTAGGGCAGGGGGCAGTGCCAAACCCCCTCATGTGTGTGTGTGTGTACCTGTGTGCTCTTCCTTTCTGAGGCTCTGCCTTCTAGAAACAGGTGGCGTTTTGACTGCAAGGAGAGGCCCCCACAGGCTCGCCCAGGTGTCTGCGAGGAAGAGGCGTGTCTCCCGTCCCCGAGGCTCGCTCGGTTGTCACATCACAGTGCCCAGTGGCCTAGGCCCCTGCGGGTCCCCGGTGGGCTCCGGGCAGCCCTCCGACGGCCGAGCGGCTTCTCTGGGCCTGGAGCCACGTGTAAAGTGGGTGAGGCGGGCACCTGCCCACGGCGTCGTCATGGCAATCAGGTGTCCGGCAAAGGCTGTGCCGGAGAAATGCCGGCTGCACCCCAGCGCTCACTCTGTCACCGCGTCGGCCATGATGGCAATCTGCTCTCTCTCGTCCTGTGCCCACTCAGGCTGGGGGGCTGGGTGCTTGGTAGGGAGTCAGTGGGCCACGGGGAGGGCCAGGGCTTTTCCCAGAGACGCCTCAGGCCCCCACAGCGCCCGCAGCACCCTCCCAAGGACCTCGCTCTCTCCCCCAGGCGTCACTCTCAGACTCAGCACAAGGGCATTTGGTTTTGCCTCCGTCTCTGTGGATCACTGTCCCGCTCCCTCTCCGAGCTGGAGGACGGCAGGACGAGGGGAGGCTGGTCTGGCTGTGTCCCTTCCCTGGCCCCTCCCACCACAGCCAGGGATGGAGCCCCAGTCTGTGGGACCCCACCCACCGGCCAGGGGGGGACAGGCCAATTGGGAGCAGGCAATCCTTCCCTCATGACCGACCTGCACCCCTGAGGCCCCCCTCCCTCTCACCACTGCCTGGGCTGGAGCGCCAGCTTCCTTCCAGCGGTTCTGAGAGCCCACACCCCAGACGGCATGTATTAGTGTCCTCCGGCTCCCTGTCCCCTCCGTCTGTCTTTCCAGTGGGCGTTCCCTCCACAGCACATGGTGACTGTTTCCGGTTCAGGCTCCTCCCAGCACCAAGGAGGAGGGCTGGCGGCTGGCAGAGGAGTGGCCCTCGTGGGTGACACAGTGAAATCCCCTGAGCTCAGGGGCTCCGCCCGCCCCTGGTTCGGGACGAAGAACCCAGAGCAACCCCTTAACCAGCTCCATTATTAGGGCCTCGTCCTAGGAGATGGGGAAGCCTCTGACTCAGGGCAAATGACACCAGTGCCCGCAGGCAGACGATACATGGAAAACCCCAGAGAACATGAGACACTGCCGTTTAATGCCAACGGGGCCGGGTGGCCGATGACTGCAGGGGCACTGTCACACAGGGCTGATTCCGGTGAAGGTGACGGGGCATCGACGTATAAAAATAAGTCTCCGTGAAAAAGAAGGCCCGAGCGGCCCTGGACACACCCACGAAGCCCCGGAAAGGGACAGAAGGGAGGTCACATCTGGAGATGGTTCCAGAAGCCACGGGGAAAATGGATAAGGGAAATCTTCAAAACCTTCCAATGACACCATCGACCTCCTTCCCCCCGGGATGCGTGGGAAGACGGCTCGGAAGGCGCTGGCAGTCCGCGGTCTCTCCGGAAGGGCGGGGTCCTCCTGGCCGGGTGGCGGAGGGCTGTGGGTTACCTGGACGATGGCACGGGTGGGCACCCACACCCATCCGTAAGAGGCTAACGCTCGCCATCACCTGGAGGTTCCAAACCGAAGTCGGAACGGTCCTCTCCCAGCTTCGTCTTCACTGCGCCTCGGTGTGGCTAAAGTGGCCCTGAAACGGTAACACAGCACATGTGGGCATTACTTTTCCCGCACGAAATTCACCCACTGCGGCTGCCGGCACACAGAGCCGCTGTCCCTGCGGTGACCGCTCCCCGGTGGACGAGGCGGCATTTCTGAGGCAGCTGCGTGCTCACAGAGGGGACAGGGCCGGCCTCGGAGACAGGGTGGCCGGCTCCGGACCATCACCATAAAGCGAGCATCGCGACAGAGCGGATCATGCGAACCTGTTGGTGGCCAGTGCACGGGAAAGTTGCTTACACTGTGTCACAGCCCGTGTGTATTAACAGCACTCCGCCTAAAAATGCGTCTCTCTTAATTAAAAAATACTCTACTGACAAAGATGCTGCCCATCATCTGAGCCTTCTGCAGGTCAGAAGCTTTTTGCTGGTGGAGGGTGTTTTAATTTGTAAAAAAAAAAAAAAAAAAATCAGTATCAGCAAAGGACCATCAAGCAAAGCGCAATAAAACGGGGTATGCCTGTAAATATAAAAATATTATAGCTAAGATAGTTAAAGCACTTCCTACAGTGCCCAGACGTACAATGTTCTCAACAAATGTTATTTCTCCTCTTGCCTCTGGGGAAAGAGGAGGAGAAAAATATCTATATATTCATAAAATAGAACTTTTTAAAAAAATATATTTTATTGATTTTTTTTTTTTTTTTACAGAGAGGAAGGGAGAGGGATAGAAAGTCAGAAACTTCAATGAGAGAGAGACATCGATCAGCCGCCTCCTGCACGCCCCACACTGGAGATGTGCCCGCAACCAAGGTACATGCCCCCGACCGGAATTGAACCTGGGACCTTTCAGTCTGCAGGCCGACGCTCTATCCACTGAGCCACACCGGTCTCGGCCATAAAACAGAACTTTTAAAAAACGGTGTCCAAATGCTGAATCGGGATTCAACACAAAAGTGGCTCCTGGAGGCACAGGACACGGAAGCAGCCCAGGCTCATCACCATCCGGCCAGGGCCTTCCGTCCTGACTCCTGGACCAGGCCTGACTGCCAGCAGCCGGCACACAGGATGGCTCATCCCGGGGATGGACAGACAGCGTGTCAGCCTGCGGACTGAAGGGTCCCAGGTTCGATTCTGGCCAAGGGCACATCTACAGGATGATTCTGCATTCGTCACGACAAAAGGCCACAATGTCGTCAACAGTTGTCCCAGTCTTCCTGCCAATGGTTGGCTTCTGGTTCTGGTGATGCTGGGGTACACTCAAACTGGGGCCACCCCCATGCCCGGCTGATGTTTCCATTTCTAAGCCCTCGGGTCCAGACAGGTCTACAAAGCTCTCAGCGTTAGGCACCTTCTGCCTCCCGCACCCTCTCCTGGAAATGAGAATCCTAGCCCCCAGCCCCTGGACCAGTCCCCGGGCAAACCCGACAAAGGCCAGGACGGAGGACAGCGGCGAGGGGCGTGTTCTGTGCCCCCTCTTCGCCGACAGGATTAACGCTTCACGTTTTCTCAGCAGGAGGGACACGTGTGCGTTAGCTCAGTCTGACGTGCTTACAACAAGTCTAAACTGCATTTTTCTTTCAAATATATTTTATTGATTTTTCACAGAGAGGAAGGGAAAAGGATAAGAAGCCAGAAACATCGATGAGAGAGAGACATCGATCAGCCACCTCCTGCACGCCTCTACTGGGGATGTGCCCGCAACCAATGCACATGCCCTTGACCGGAATCGAACCCGGGACCCTTCAGTCCGCAGGCCGACGCTCTATCCACGGAGCCAAACCGGTTTCGGCTAAACTGCCTTTTTCTTAATGAGCTAACTTTTCTTCCATCTCCTCATGGAGTAACATTTAACTCCATCTCATCATCACCTGAAGGCTCTCTGCCTTCAGAGCCAGCAATGACGGAATCAAACCTTTCTAACCACACCGCCTTTCTGGTACCCGATTCCAGAGAAGATTTCACTACAGGAGCGCAGTCGGAAGGCTGTGTCAGGGAATCTATTCAAAAGCATCTATTCTGGGACTCACATTTGGCTGCACTGGCACAGCCACGTCTCCCCTTGGCCAGCCTCTCCGATCCCAGCTTGAATAACGGAGCCTGTGTCTGAGCCAAGCCGCCCTCATTGTGTCTGGGAGTGAGGTCCACGAAGACCCCCCCGGCTCCTGCTGCCCTTCTTGGGGAGTCGGAGCAGCCGCTGCCCCCGGCGCTGGGACGTGATGCTGGCTGGCACCCTGGCTTTGCACACACACACACCGGCCAAGAAGAAGAGGAGGAGGGGCGGGTGCAGTGTGTGCCAGAGCCGGTCTCCCCCTCGACCATGCTGCGTGGCGGGCCTGTCACTTACCCCCCGGCGGGCCTCACTGCCTTATCTCTAACCTGGCGGGGTTCGCCTGACGAACTCAGGCCCCCTGACACCTGGAGGGGGTAAAGGCACGGAGCACCTCTCCATTCTTCCAGAGTGATCAATGAAACCCTATCGATGACTCCCCGACGGCGGTTCCTTCTCCCGGGACGGAAGAATGGAGGCCTGACGAGAACGAGCTGTGGAAACGGGACCCGGGGAGCGAGCCGTGGCACATGGATCGTCCTCAATCTGTGTCAGGACACCCCACTCCCCGCCTTGGCCCTGGTCCCGGCCTGACGCCTGCCTGGGCCTGCGGCATCGGGCACCGGTGGGCACGGGAGGCGGGCAGATCCTGGCCTGCTCCCGTGCTCCTAGATGCCGCAGGCGTGCAAAGCGCTGGCCGGTGAGACAGGCCGGCAAACAGATAAAGCAAATGTTTTAAAGGTCACCCACGTGGAGGTAAAAGTGCAAAAACGTGTATGTCCGCTTAGAATCAGAGTCTTCATCAGGCGTGGCTCCTCCTGCTGTCCCGAGTTGGGACTCCGGGGACCCCCCCTGCAGGAGCTGGGACCTTGGAGGGAGGCACCGAGAGGCTGCCCTTAGGAAGGAGGGGGGAGAAATGCTCCTGCTGTCCCCCCTCCTCCCCACCCACCGGTGTCCAGTGGCAGAAACCAGAGCAAGGGAGTCCGGAAATGCAGCCCACAATACCGGGCAGGGCGCACAAAGCGGGGAGCTGTGCCGCTGACCCGGTGACCTCTGAGGGTGGTCCCTTCCCCGCAGGGCGCCCGCTCAGAGTACAAACAGAGTGTCAGGGCCAGACCCCGCCGTGAACACGTGGTGCTGAGAATACAGCCCCACTCCTCAGCTACCACCCCGATCTGCCCTCCCTGGGGTTTCTGTCTTACAAGGCCACCCCCTCTCCCTGTGCCTGTCAGGCCACCCCTCGCCTGGATCTTTCCGGATTATCCCGGAGCGCTCCAGCAGCCTTCGGAGGCTTCGTGTACCGGGTTTGCATCTGCAAAGAACGGCGTGCTTTCTGCTCCCACTCGGGACCCTCCGGGCTGAGCTGGCCCGAGAAAGGAAGCTGCTCCAGGCCCCGGTCCAGCAGGAGCCTCGGAGGAGGGGAAGGATGCCCGCCAACGACAGCGGCCGCTGGCACTGCTTCTGGGCTGGCAGCCCGGGCTGGTGCACGGAGCGAGGGCAGCCCGGCCCGGGGCCGGGGAGAGACCCCCAGGGACATAACGCCATGTCCTCCCCCGTGAGAAGGGGACGGTTCCGTCCCAACTGTCAGGAACACGGGCAGAGCACCTCAGGGCTGAGAGATGTTTCCATACAACAATACATATGAGTTCAACCTTAAAAGTGACCGCCATACAGAACGACATCGCGACTACCTACCGAAATGGTGGTCATTGTAACGGCGACCTAGCACGAGGAGGGCTGGGGGAGATCCTGGCCGATGTGAGCAGGCCAGACCTCGCATTCGTGAGAAATGACTGGTGAGAAAAATAAGGAAAAGCTCGCCAAAACCGGTGTTGCTCAGTGGGTAGAGCGTCGGCCTGCAGACTGAAGGGTCCCAGGTTCGATTCGGGTCAAGGGCATGTACCTTGGTTGCGGGCACATCCCCAGTAGAGGCATGCAGGAGGCGGCTGATCGATGTCTCTCTCTCATCGATGTTTCTATCCCTCTTATTTCCTCTCTGTAAGAAATCAATAAGATATATTTTTTAAAAAATAAGGAAAAGCTTAGGGACAGGAGGAGAACAGGACCGTGGGCACTGAGCTGAGGCAGCCACGCAGAGAATTCAGGGCAGAGCTGACCAGCTGATAGTCCACGAGGATCAGAAATATTCCAGGGAATTAGGATGTGAAGGCGTTCCTGGGGGAAAAGCACCCAATAGCTCGCCATCACACACAAGATTCCCGTGGAGAAACCCCCACACACACCACCCCTGGGCCAGTGGTGGGGATGGGGCCCGGGCGGGAGGCACTTGTGCCTGACTCAGCCTGGTGCATGGCACGGCCTGGTGCGTGGCGGGCCTGGTGCATGGCATGGCCCGGTGCATGGCACACAGCCTGGTGCGTGGCACGGCATGTTTAATGAAGCCGTCTGACGTGCAGGGCTATGCCCACCGGTGATCTGTGTTAAGCGCCGCTCCCTGGGATCCTGCCTCGCTGAAAATACTGTTTGCTTTTTATTTAACGCCGGACTTGCAATGTTCTAAAATGCAAAAAATAGTGTCTTCTTATTTTAAAAGCTTAGGAGGGAAAGTAGCCATATTATTGGAAAAAGAAGATATATGCAGCTCGAGTCTGTTCAAATATCAAGAGGTGTGACTTTTCGAATTCATATTTCAATCTCTATTTACATAGGACTTTTAGACATGGTGCGTGTAAATATTACATCACCCCAGGCTGGGTGTGAAATTTTATTGAAAAATAACGACAAATAGAGAGAAACTGATTTTTTTTAAAAGTCGGTTTCTGGAATTTAGATGAAAAAGAATATCAAGCATTAGCCAAAAAAAAAAAAAAAAACTGATATATTTACATATCAATGTAGGTTTTTCTGCTTGGAGACTCATTTCCTATAAACCCTAACAGAGGCAAGCTTGGGGAATTACAAAGGAAGGAAAAACCCTAATCAAACAGGTACTATTGTTTAAACAGAATATTAGCCAAAATGATCCAATCAGTTGCTCGAGCCAAATTTTTTTTTTTTCCCCTTGAAGCCACTCGTGCCAGCGCACAGCTCTGAGGGCACAAAGACCCACGGTTCCTTCCCCGGGTATGCCCCGTGGGTGGGGGCGTGGAAGACGCTGAAACGGGCTGAGAAGGGAGGGCCGAAGCCATAAGCAATGGGTCCAGAAAGGGTGGTCTTTCTCCGGATAAAGATTACTTCCTCGCATTGCAAGGCATGGGTGGCAGTCACGTGCGTCATCCGAAACAGAGCGAGTTCAAGGGCTGGCTCTCTGCCTTCCCCACTGCGCGGAAGCACAGAACCTGCGAGAGCGGAGCTTCCTGAGACAGCGCCGAGGAAGAAGGGTGAGTCTGACACGGGGCTTTGCTTTTACACCCGACTCATGACTTCACCTGAGCAGAGGTGCACAGAGGTGACCACGAAACATGCTTTCAGCTCTTGGAATCAAACAAGATCGTGGCCCATCGCTGTAAAACGTGATACAGTGGCACCTCGAGATACGAGTGCCCTAACATACGAGGTTTTTGAGATACGAGCCGTCGAGCGAGCGACTTTTGCTTTGAAATACGAGCAACATTTGAGATAGGAGTCATCGCGCGGATCGGCCGGCTGCACACGACCCACCCGTTTACGGCGACTCGAGTGTGTCTCATAGTTTCCCACGCCTCAAGGCTATGGAACGAATTAAACTCGCATCTCGAGGTACCACTGTAGCTTGCAATGTGTCCACGGAAGATCTGATTTGTTTTTTGTTTTTTTATTAAATATATTTTATTGATTTTTTTACAGAGAGGAAGGGAAAGGGATAGAGAGTTAAAAACATCGATGAGAGAGAGACATCAATCAGCCGCCTCCTGCACGCCCCCTACTGGGGATGTGCCCGCAACCAGGATACATGCCCTTGACCGGAATCGAACCTGGGACCTTTCAGTCCGAAGGCTGACGCTCTATCCACTAAGCCAAACCGGTTTCGGCAGATCTGATTTGTTGACTCAATCTTTTGCTTATTGAAACCAGAACAATGTGCTCCTGTAAAAATCTTTCAGGAGCAAGAGCAGAAATACAGACATGTGCACTCTCACGTGCGCAACCACACACACACACACACACACACACACACACTCCTGGTTTCTACGTAAAATTAAACATAATTCTACTTTATTACAATATTAAGATTCCAATTTTTAAATTGAAAAACCCCCAAGAATTACAGAGGTTATCAAAGATATATTAACTTGTTCTTAGAATAAGCTCGAAATTAATAACCAAGGCATGATTATGCTAATGTATACTTTATGATATTCCACCTGACACAGGAGACTGAGAACGGGGGCCCTGGCAGCGGGGAGACCGCCCTTGACTTTGAATTAAGGGTGGGAAGGCTGCATGTCTCCTGAAGTCTTTGGTGTCTGGGAAGTTCACGGAAACAGGGGAGGAAAGCTTATCAGAGATGAGAAAAAAACACCACCGGTGCTTATTTGGAATCATTAAAGGAGGGCAAGCTTTTCTACCCAAAAGATCTGCCTTCCTCCCATCCAGTGAACCCACCCCGCTTTGAAAAAGAATTTTAAGCAAATCTGCCATGTCTGTTTCCAACCTAAAGCTGGAGACAAATTAGCGCGCACCCCGGCAGAGCGCCAAGAAAGCTTAAATCAAACGGCACCTTTTTATTTACATCCCCCGTTCCTGAGAAGCGTAATTGCTTTTTTTACGAACTCTGCTTTATGGGTCTAATATTTAAGAACAAGCCTACCCTTTAGGCGACACAAGGAGGCGAACACACTTACAGACTCTCCCGCGACACATCTCGGGCAGGGCTGGGCGGGGCTCCTTCCACCGGGCGGACGGACCTGCGGACAAACCACAGCCACAGACGGATGAGAACCACCATTATGTACGCTTGTTATGAGAATGTTTAAGTGGGTCCCCCCGCTGGTGGGGAGAGGGAACGGGAACCTACCCCCACGCTCGGTGGCCCCTGGCCGCTGGCCGGCCTGGGCGCGGGGAGGCGGGCTCCGGGCTGCGCCTCCGGCCCCCGGCTGCCCTCGGACCCGGGGATGCTGGCCTTCACCTGGGGACAGCCCGGCTCCTGGGCAGCGGCTTCGAAGCTCCGGCACGCCCGCTTCTGAAACGAACCACATGTCACCGGAGGGAAGGGGGCCTCAGAGAGCGCTAATTACGTTTGCTTCCTTTCTGCAAACGTCACCTGCAAACGCGGACCCCGTGGAGCGGGGAAGTTTATAGGACGTTTGAGGAGGTGACTTTCAACTTTATCTCCGGGAATAACCGCCATCCGTTACATTTAACCTCATTAGTTCCGAGATTGTCGGATGTTTACTTAGCTTTGCAGATTTAAAACAGTCATTTTTTAACAATTTGGAGCGGGAAAAACCTTGCCATAAACTATTGTGACTGGTTTACTGATATTGAAAATGTACGGAACCCATCAATTTTGTTTGATAAACTAGTTTCATGCTGCAACGCCTCCTGCGAGTAGCGAGTGACACACGCTCTCAGCACCACGGGGATCATCCCCACGCGAGGAGTTCTTTCTCGCCCGGACACCGAAGACCACGTTAATCTGATTGCAGAAGCTGCACCCCCCGTGTTAACCGATAACCTTCAGGAGAGTGAGCACGTGGTTTCTGCTTCCACTCGAGCTAAAGGCAAACTGCAAAAGCCATCCCCTGAAGCAGCGGTTCTCAGCCTGTGGGTCGTGACCTGCTTTCTGAGGGTCTCAGGCTCCACAGCAGTGACCCTCAGGTGGAGAACCACTAGCAGGGTCGCCTGAGACCATCAGAAAACACAGATATTTACATGACGATTCACCACAACACGAGGGACTGTATTAAATGATCGCGGCATTAGAAAGGTGGAGAACCACTCCCCTAAAGCAGAAGGAAAAATTCCCCCCCACGTGCCAAGGCTGTGTCCGGTGAAGGCACCGTGGGCACGGACACAGGTGTCACTGCCCTGCCGGGCCCCCGCGGTGCCTCTGGATCCCCGGGCAGCCTGCAGGCCCGGCTGCTGGACAGCTCCTGCCCGGGCCACGCCTGGTACCACCTCTTCAGTCCCCTGCACACCCTCATCGTGATGTGTGCCAACTTATTCATCATCGGTACTGTGATTTACTTAACGTTTTCTCAACGGACGCCTTTTTATTCGATGGATTTATTCAACACAGAAGCTTTATCTCAGCATGGTGCCACTCTTCTCTAAGTTGCCTTAACACAGATACGTAGAGATTAAAATGAAAAAAATGTTGAACTCTGAGAGCCTTAAGCCAAACTCGGTAGTAATTTCCGGGGTAAGTGCTTGACCTCTAGGTGGCAGAAGGCAGGGGCAGGTGTCCAGCTACCTCCTCCTCCAGTTCTTTCCAAATGATAGGAAACGGAAGCCCGAGGAACTTCAAAATTCTACACCGAACCACACCCTGGGCAGCTCTTAAAGGCAGAGGATGCCACAATCTGCAAACAAGGCTAGTGAAAGAGAAACACCTCCAAATCTGAGTGGGGGTCCCGGGCTCCCAGCCCACACCCACGGATGCAGGCTCTGTGATGGGCCGCTAACTTAGTGGGGAGAGCCACCTCCCTGGCCCAGGAGAGACCACGACAAACATGGAGGAGCTATGACAGTACCTGCGTGGCCCAGAACGTGGACGCAGGGAGGGATTTCAAAGCCCACACGATTCTAAGGAGCAGACCCCAGTGAGAGAGGCCTTCTGCACAACTCACAGCTTCTGGGAGTAGACAAGGGACAGAGGGGGGTAAAGAACCCTTTGGCAACTGGTGCTGAAGATTAAAAAGAAGAAAAACGGGGAAAATCTCGGGTCCTATAAGAGGACCCTAATATCAGGAGGGTCACGCCCTCCCGTCACACACACACACACACACACTCACTCACGCACACACACCGGCTGCCCGGACTGGACCGGGTGCCATCAGACCAGGGTCTTGTAGAAAGCTCAGCGCCACAGAAATTCCCTCCTGAAAAACCACCACGAACCAGAGAAAACTTCAGTGCCATACCCTGCAAACAAAGCTGAACACAGGCGGAGACGAAAATCACCTTGCATTGGAGATGTCAATCACAACCATAAAGGCACAAAAACAGGGAGGAAGAAGGGAAGAGGTGAGTGACCCCAGGGAAAGGCCTGGGAGGGGAAATGGAAATTCTGTCAGAAACAAAGGGTAAACTGTCAAGTTCCCAAGGAGAATTCAGACGAAAACGAGTACGGGGCCTCGGGCCTTGGGGAAAGAAGAAACACAACCAAGAGAATGTTTAAAATGACATTAAAAAGAGGGTAGAGGGGTCAAGTACATGCCGAGGAAGAGAGCCAGACTCTGGGTGGTGAGCACGGAACAGATGTCGCGTGATAAAGTTGGACACCTGAAATGTATTTAATGTCATTAGCCGCTGTTACCCCAATAAATGTAATTTACAAAAAGAGGCGTGGTATGTTAAAACTGGCTTATTGTCAGCTTTCAGTAATCTCTGTTAGCAACAACCCGTGGTCACAGACAGTAGGGTGGTGAAGGGCTGGGATGGGGGGTGGGGTAGGCTGGAAGGGGTCAGTGGGGGAAAAGGGGAACAGATATAATACTTTTAACAGAAAATATTTAATTTAAAAAAAATAATCGGGCTGAGACTGGTGTGGCTCAGTGGATAGAGCGTCAGCCTGTGGACTGAAAGGTCCCGGGTTCGATTCCGGTCGGGGGCATGTACCTTGCTTGCGGGCACATCTCCAGTGTGGGGTGTGCAGGAGGCGGCTGATCGATGTCTCTCTCTCACTGATGTTTCTAGCTCTCTGTCCCTCTCCCTTCCTCTCTGTTAAAAAAATCAATAAAATATATTTAAAAAAAAATAATCTGCGTCAAAGGGAAAGAGTGGAAATACCACGTGCCCCTGCCATTTTACATGTGGGCGTGGACTTTCCATCAGCAGCGTCACTCAGCAGCGAGCGCTCTACTACGTATTCCCCTGCCTTCTGAGTGACATAGACTTGATGAGAAGCAAAGCACAGGGCAGGGTGGGGCAGAAGCCTCTGTGACAGACCCCGCACCCCAGGGTGACATCTGGAAGTACGTGCTTCTGGGTGGGGTCCCAGAACCACTGGCACGTGAAGGGCAGCAGGCTTGTGAGTCTCCATGGTGACGAGCCGAGGTCCCCCGAGGGGCTCAGGTGGCCCGGGCGGCCAGCTCCCCGCCCCTGCGGCAGGTGGCAGGAGGACCCACCCCGACACCCCGGGGCCGGGTTAAGGTTGGGGTCCCCGGGGAAGGTGAGGATCACCGGCTGGAGATCCCAGAGTCAGCTGCATGGGTTAAATTATTCATGTTTTCTGCCAGTTCCTGGGGATGACGGAGAGCTGGCTGCATGAGGCTGACCTGTCCACTTACTCGGCAAATGGGCGGGTCATCGCGGATTGGCCTGGGCCGAGGGAAATGGAAGGTTGCGGGGGGCATCTCTGGCTGGATGCCTGCGTGACGTTGCTCCCCCGACCCCCAACCCCCGCCCAGCCCTTCCAGCAAGGCTGTCAGCCTTCATAAGGCAGATGGAGATTTGCTGCCGGACTAGAAAGACACTCGCACTGTATACACAGAATTAAAAACCCCCGTCCACACAAAGACCCCATTCCTTAACAGTGAAGGAAGGAGATCAATCGAACAGCAATCTCGGAGATCAATCGAACAGCAATCTCGCGGGAGAACCTCGGCAGCAGGAAGGTGAGGAAGAGAAGACACTCGATTGGACGCACACGTTAAAAGATAAGATAGGGCCGAGACTGGTGTGGCTCAGTGGATGGAGCGTTGGCCTGCGGACTGAAGGGTCCCAGGTTCGATTCCAGTCAAGGGCATGTACCTTGGTTGCGGGCGCATCCCCAGTGGGGGGTGTGCAGGAGGCGGCTGATTGATGTCTCTCTCTCATCGATGTTTCTGGCTTTCTATCCCTCTCCCTTCCTCTCTGTGAAAAATCAATAAAATATATTAAAAAAAAAAAAAAGATAAGATAGGTATCTTGTTGCCGGAACCGGTTTGACTCAGTGGATGGAGCCTCGGTCTACAGACTGAAGGGTCCCAGGTTCAATTCCGGTCAAGGGCATGTATCTTGGTTGCGGGCACATCTCCAGTGTGGGGCGTGCAGGAGGCGGCTGATAGATGTCTCTCTCTCATCGATGTTTCTGGCTCTCTATCCCTCTCTCTTCCTCTCTGTAAAAAAAAAAAAATCAATAAAATATATTTTAAAAAATTAAAAATTAAAATTAAAATAAAAGATAGGTATCTTGTTGCTTCAGTGATGGGACAGAGCGGACAGGTCTGGGCCAGACCAGCTGCCCTCGCCGAGGAGATGCAGCCCAGGGGTTGCATCCTGGGTTGCCCAGGACTCTCTTTATTGGAAGTGATGGGGCTGGGTGAGTGGACGTGGAGGGCGGGGAGAGAAAAGCCCAGAAGACGACCTTCCTGATGAAAGGTTTTACGGTTACAGGTGTCACAATTCAAAGCTTCCGCTCCCCTGCTGATGCGAGCGAGCCGGCGTAGCAATCAGACTGGAGATGCTTCCCCCACGTGCCTGGAGCCAATGAACAGGACAAGGACGGGGCACGCGGAGCCCAGGCCGGGGCCAGCCGTGCCGTGGCTGACCCCGCGGGCTGCTACCTCCAGAAACCCGTTCTGCCCACTCTATACGAGAGAAGAATGTGGAGAATACGGAAGAGAGATCAGCTTCCTTTAACACCGACAGAAGAGCGCTGTGTGTTCTATTCCATCAGCAAAGCAAGAAAATGCCATGTTCCTAAAAATTAAACACCTTGAATGAAATGTATAGAACATATAGCGGTACCTCGAGATAGGCGTTTAATTCGTTCCGTAACCTTGAGGCTTGGGAAACTATGAGACGCTCAAGTCTCGGTAAACGGGTGGGTCGTGTGCAGCCGGCCGATCCGTGCGATGACTCCTATCTCAACTGTTGCTCGTATTTCAAAGCAAAAATCGCTGGCTCGACGGCTCGTATCTCAAAAATCTCATATGTTAGGGCATTTGTATCTCGAGGTACCACTGTATATGCTAATATATGAGTTAAGCACATATACCATGAATTAGAACACCAAGGTAAATCATTAGAACTCAGCAATGTAAGTAATGTAACACACACACACACCTCTAACCTTTCAGATTGAAGGTGTCGGAGGGTTTTTCCTGACTAATGGCCTTTATTCATTTGTATTATAAATGTGTAATGCTGAGTCCTAGTTACTAGAAACAGTTTGCTGAGTGGGGATTTTAGTTGAGTTTGGTTGTAGTTCTACCACACACAGCAGGGAAAGTTTACTTTTGCTGATACGGAGTAGCTGATATGGGATGTCCATCAGCCCCGAGCACAGAACCGTTAACGCTGATGAGAAAGATTAATAAGGCCCTACAGACCGCCGTTTAGAGAGAGAGCGTGGTTTCCATCAAGCAAAGATTCCTCCTTGATGACACTTTCATTTGGAAAATGACCTTGCACCTGGGAGGTTTGCTCTACAACACAGTGAGAGCTGGCGCAATGTCAACCACAGAGAAGATCAGAATCAGGAGCCCCGCCATCAGCTCCCATGTTATCAGGGCATCGAGGTCATCAACCAAATCTGAGTATCACGATGCTGTGCTTTATCCAGCTCTGACCATGTCTTAAGACTCCTCAACTTCCTGTGCACATCACACCCAACTTCCTGTGCACGTCCACACCTTGAGCAATCTAGCCTGGCAAAGAGAAGGAGACTTATGAGGAGACGAGGCAAGCCAGTGGTCAGAAGTAAGAATGCCAACTTCCTTCTATGGGAGCGTGTTATCTAGAAGAAGATAAGCAAAGAAGAGCAAAGCAAAGTCACTTTTATTTCCAATTAAAGTAAAAAGACATAAATGCACATACTATACTTATTGGGGAGTAATCTTAGGCTTGCAATATTTATCAAGTGTAATATAAATCTGTTATACTAGTGGCGCGGTGCATGAAATTCGTGCATAGGGGCCGGGGAAGCAGGCAGTGTCCCTCAGCCCAACCTGCACCCTCTCCAATCTGGGATCCTCAAGGGATGTCTGACTGCTGACTCTTAACCACTCACCTGCCTGCCTGCCTGATCGTCCCTAACCACTTTGCATGCCGGCCTGATCGCCCCCAACTGTCTCCCCGCTGCTGGCCTGATCACTCCCAATTGCCCTCCTCTCCTGGCCTGATCGCCCCTAACCGCCTCTGCCTCGGCCTGCCTTTGGCTTTGTCTGGAAGGGTGTCCAGAAGGCCACCTGAAGGTCTCCCGGTCTAACTAGCCTATTACCCTTTTATCCGTCTAGATTCCTGGTTAGAATTAAGAATCCTAAGGAAAGCGAGTACACAAATTTACTTACAACCGGTAGAACCTAATAAACATCCCTTCCCCTCAGAAAAAACTAAGGCGTAGGGTGTCTCCCTGTTTGTTATCTCACTTGATCCTCACAGTAACCCACCCCATCAGCAGGACCTGTCAGTTCTTCCTCCACCATATACTGCTGTCTACTCTCCCCGTCTCACTGTCCTCTGGCCACGCCCCTGTTGCCTCCCTGACCTATGTCCTCCACCATTTCCCACTCAGCTGCCAGAGCAAGCTCTCCAAAGTCAGTGTGTGATCAGGTCCCTTGACTATTTTACGCTCCAGTCTGGAACGTGCGGACTGCAGTGAGGAGCCGGTGCTGACCTCAGAAGCGGGGTGCAGAGCTGAGACCGAAGGGCCTGGGCTCCCTGGATGTCCCTGATCTGGCAGCAGCGGCCTCACACCTGTAGGTGGGGAACCTATGTGCCACCGTCCTGGACCGCTCGCCTCTGTACTGTTCAGTGAGAGAACCCACGTGTTTGAGCCAATGTGGTATGAAGTCTCCCCGTTACAGAAGCTACCCCTATGCCCTAGTAACACGGTCCCTGGAAGCGGAGTGTGGCCGGGATGCAGGTGATGCTGGCCTGCTGACCGGGCAGTGAGTGGGTGGCGAGGAAACAGAGGACGCTGCAGGGAGGGCAGCAGCAAGTTCAGCCACTTCTCCTCCTGGGCGCCACCTTTGAAAACGCGTTGCCCGCCTTAACTCGGGCCAGATCCTGTCTCTTGGGAGCCTGTAGGTCAGTGGTTCTCAACCTTCCTAAGGCCGCGACCCTTGCATACAGTTCCTCCTGTGGTGGTGACCCCCAACCATGAAATGTTGCTACTGTGATGCATCCTGATGTCAATATCTGCATTTTCCGAGGGTCTTAGGCAACCCCTGTGAAAGGGTCGTTCGACACCCAAAGGGGTTGTGACCCACAGGTTGAGAACTGCTGCTGTAGGAGAAGCAGACAGCAAAAAAGTCCGACGCTGGGTGTGCATGCAGCTGGGTGTGCAGGCAGCTGGGTGAGCATGCAGCTGGGTGTGCATGCAGCTGGGTGTGCATGCAGCTGGGTGTGCATGCAGCTGGGTGTGCATGCAGCTGGGTGTGCTGGCAGCTGGGTGTGCATGCAGCTGGGTGTGCATGCAGCTGGGTG
>PVJN01027123.1:0-28374 GCA_004026805.1 Lasiurus borealis
ACATGGCTGGTAAGACTGGAAGTGGGTCAGTCTTCATAGAAAGCAATTTGGCAGTACTATCAGAATTACAGCTGCATAGACTTTAGGATTCTGCAGTTAGGGATAGGAGGGAGCCTTTCACACTTCTAAATTTGAACCAGGAAACATAATACCTATTCAAACAATAAAATGTAAAACTAAATACATTTAAATTTTTAAAGAGAATGTGTTGACATAGCTCAGGCCAGAAGCCCTGAGGCCCTGAAGTGAAGTGGTCAAATGGGTAAGAAGGATAGGAGCGTAAGTGACTTAGGTGTTTAGACCTAATTGATAGGATGTTTATGGGACAAAAGAGAAGATTCTAGATTTCTGACTTGAGTGGATAAATGGTATATCATTGATTGAATTGTGGAGTCGAGGAGAGAAAGCATGGACTTTGGAGAGAGTCGGTGAGGATAGGAAGGTGAATCCAGGCAAAAGTCCTATAAAGGTAAAGTGAAAGGTAACAAAAGAACTGAGTGAAGATGGTTCACTTCTGCTAAGAAAGCAGAGTTTTGGAACACAATGAAAATATAGAAGAGAGTCTGCTGAGCAGGGGAGTACTGGGGGTGAGGCAAGAACCCACCCACTACAGTGAACTGAGCAGGCAATTGGATAGAGGAGAGTCCATTTCTTCATGTTCTCATGCAGAGGAAAGAACTCTGTAGGAACCAGTGATGGAAAGTTGGGAAGGCTTTTTGTTGCCATTGGTGTTATTATTAAAATTGAAGAGATTATTTTATGGGCAATATGCTCCTTCTTCCTAATTTCTTTGGAGTTATATATGTCCACACACCCCCGCCTTTAAAGCCTGACCTAAAGAAAAAAAGAAACAAGAGCAACACCTTGGAAAGCAAAAGCCCCAGCCAGACTTCCTTCTTTTGTGAAAACAGCAGTGCCCTCTGCAGGCAAAAAATGCATCTTGTCCTGGGACTTGAGGATTGAACTGAACTTGCTGTTTTTTCCTGACATGGAAGAATAATATTGCTCTGACGCTGTAGATAGCTGCCCAAAATTGCAAAGGCATTGCAATTCATTTCAGAGGCCTGTTGCCAACTCTGGACAACAAGTGCAGGCTACTGTGCCATTAAGCATTTTCATTTCCACCTATTAGATAGAAAGAAAATCATTAAAATAGTTTTTCCAGAGTTTCTGATTTTTATCCAGCTATTCCCCTTTCTTATTAGATCAAGAATTTATCACAGGATGTGAGGGCGATCTGGCTGCGACATCTGTTACCCCATTGATCGCCAGGGTTGATTCGGCTGATCTGGCTGGCTAGGCGGGTGTCCCCCTCCTCCCTCAAAGAGAACGACCTTACCCCGAGAGGAGAGGATCCGTCTTCGGTCAAGGGTATACGAGTAGTTGCGCTCCCCTGCTAGAACCTCCAAACAAGCTCTCAAGAACTTATCACAAATTCAGTACACACACCTTTGATAGGCATAACTAAAGCCCTTTCTTCAAACATTCTCCAGGGTTCTTCATGTTCACGCGTAAGGTTGGTTTTTCCTCATTGTTTTTGTTTGTTTGTTTAAATGCTGTGCTCAGTCTTACCACTTGGTATCAATCTCCTCTTCTAATTGTAAAAACTTGTTCCACCCTTCCAGGTCTTGTTCTAGTCTCACCTTCTCCATAAAACATTCCCTGCTGCAGCCCATTTGTCTGTTTCCCTTCTCTGAACTGCTAATATGGTTTCAATTGGAACCTCATTGTAAAGGATAGTAGGTAAACAGTAACTCTGGCAGCAAAACAATAGTGCCTTTTCACTACTAAAACTAAAACCAATGGACGAAAGATACCAGGGGGGTGAGGGCATGTATGGGAATGGGATGGGGGGGGAGCAATGAGGGGATATGGACACCTGTAATACCTTAATCAATAAAAAAAAAATGAAGAAAAACAACCTAAAACCTACTCATGATCGGAAATCATCACGTTTAGTTTTCCTATGGTGCATTCTTACCAAATTCCCTAAGACTCTGGTCAGTGCTTATTGCATTCTTTGTATTCATTCCTAGAAGTGGACCACCATATTTGGGAACAGCAGTCTATGCTTGGGAAAGCAAAACAGGGTACAAACATTTGAAGACCCCAGGGTTCTAGAGGATGGAGTTTCCTAAGGTAAAAGTACTTCTATATAAACATATATAAATTATGAACTTTGATCAGCCCATGAATAGTTCCTCCCATAATAGTAAGATGGGTCTTCGTTTTGGTATTAATAGCCCAATTAAAGTTTCTCCTTGTACCATGTGAGACAAAGGGAATCCAGAATACGCTAATCTAATCAACAAAGTCGGGCAGAGGATGGATAATTTGTAAAAGTGGGACCTCAGTGTCATTTTGATTCTGTATACTCATTCAGTAATTCTGCTTTTGCTGGATGCGGGAGGGGAGGAAGGGAGGATGATTATGGAGGAAGAATAAAAACAGAGAAAAGACACCTCATTTGTTCAACCATAAAACTCTACATTCAGGCTTGTGTCATGAAATAAGCAATTTAAAGTGGGCCCTTACTGGTGGTAGATGGGGAGGTGTAGCTGATAAGGCTCATGTCCCCATGTCTTCTGTCTAGAAAAACCTACAAGCCTTTGGAAATTGGAGGCCTATCTGAAAGTTTTGGGAACTTGGGCTGTGACCTTTGGGCCTTTTTATGTGTTAATCTAACCTTTTATCTCATCCTCAATTAGAAATGCATTGACTGGCCTCTAGGAAGTGGGGTAGGGTCAGTGTTTGCTAGAACATTTATTTCAAGTATTTCAGGCACACAGATTAAACAAATGAACAAACATGTAGGTGTTCCCCTTCCCCTCAAACCCAGGGCTTTTAGCAGAGTATCTATTGCTTTGTGATTATAAGGCAATTATAATCTGTTATCAGTAATCTGTAGTCATTCGGTTTCAATTTTTTTTAAAACCACTCTCATTTTTCACAGGGTGCTGGAGCAGTATCTTACAGTGAGAAATCAGGTAGGATCACCTCATTCCCAGACTTGCTTAAGAAAGCCTTTACTCATATCTGTTCTCAGTGGAAAAAAGGGAATGCAGAAGGAGACTTTCTTCCCTGCAAGTGTTCAGGTGTGTAATTGCAGGACCTGTGGCAACCTGGACCTTTTCTCAATCGGTTTTAATTCCACCAAAATTGTTCCATGAAACTAGAGTATGATATTCTGCCCATTTGCTAGACTATGCCGCCCACAGAGCATCCTTGACCAATGACTGATACAAGGTTGGATGAATGTCCCAGCTTCTTTCCCTTCTGGTGGAATTACTCTGAGACACACTGTCCCCCAGTGGAATTATGCCTAATTTGCTTCATAACACATCCTTCATTCATTTCCTTCCCTTTTCTGTTTTACTTTCTCACTCTGCCCTCCCATCTCACGCTCCTGGTATTTTCTAGGATCAACACCCAAGTAAACTTACGTTCAAATCCTTATCTCAGAGTCTGCTTCTACTAGTAAGAGAGCTAAAACTAAGCAAACAAGTTACCAATAAAGCCTCATTTTTTACTCATAATTAAATATTTTCCAATATTTGTGCCTTAAGTGTGGTTCTTCCCAAACTCACCATTTTAATACAGACTTAAAAATTCATGAGCCCCTATAAGCATAGTTTTCTCACCACCATCATTGTATCATGGTAGCATAGCTATCACTTATGGAGTATTTACTGTATGCCAGACACAAGACTAAGTACTTTATGGATGATTTTATCATTGAAAACTCCTGGACATTCTTGGTCTAATTGCATATATAGGTGAAAAAGAGAATCAGGAAGAGGAGTAGAGGAAGTTCATCTCTCTTTTGTATATGGGAAACTCAGTTTTCTGATGTAAAGTATAATTACATTATTTTTAAAGGAACTCTTGCCCATTTCTTGAATTTTTTTTTTTTTTTAATCTCTCCTTTTCCAGAGACTGACATTCTTGGAGAAAACTATAGTTGGCAAATACCTATTGATCACAATGACTTCAAAATTTTAAAAAATAATAAGAGTCAGCTGTGTGAAGTTCTCCGGAATAAATTTGGCTGTGTCTCTACCTTGGTCTCTCCAGACCAGGAAAGTAGCAGTGAGTCTCAGCAAGTCTTCAGAAAAAGGCTGACTCCAAGACTAGAGCTATCTGTCTGGAAGGATGATCTCACCAGACATGCTGTTGATGTTGTGGTAAATGCAGCCAATGAAGAACTTAAACATGGAGGAGGCCTGGCGCAGGCCCTGGTGAAAGCTGGTGGCCAACAAATCCAAGAGGAGAGTGATAAGTATATTATCAGATATGGTAAAATACCAACTGGTGAGGTAGCTGTCACAGGACCAGGAAAACTTCCCTGCAAATTCATTATTCATGCTGTTGGGCCTCGGTGGGCGGGGAGGGATGCAGAGAGATGTGAAGCTGAACTACAAAAAGCCATGATAAATATTCTGAATTGCGTCACCATTGGCCATCCATCCTTTGAGACAATAGCAATTCCAGCCCTGAGCTCTGGGATTTTCCAGTTCCCTCTGGATTTGTGTACAAAGATCATTGTGAAAACTATCCAGCTTTATTTTCAAGGGAAGCAACTAGCCAATAATTTAAAGGAAATTCATCTGGTAAGCAATGAGGACCCCACTGTTGCTGCCTTTAAAACTGCTTCAGAAAAAATTCTAGGGAATAATGAGCTGGGATCCTCAGTGAGTCAGGTAGCCATCCTGCCTTTCAAAACAATGGTTGTGAACAGCGTGACTCTCCAGATTGTCAAAGGCCACATTGAATTGCAGCAGGTAAGTCTTTGTTCCTATTCTCTTGCACTGCCAAAGGGGATCCCTGAACTGTTTATTACCTATCAAGTATGTTTTGAGTATAAACTATTTCAAACACTGTTTAATCTTGTTAAGATTAAGAGTATAGACTTTAGGATCAGACCATCTGGATTTGAATACGAGCTGTGCCACTTACTAGCAGGGTGACATGAATCTTGTTACTTTATCCTTTGGTCCTCAATTTGCTTTCCTGGAAAATAAGATTAATAATAAGACTTATGTCTTAAAATTGGAATTTATACACATAAAATGCTAAAATAAATATTGGCACATGACAAGTATTTATAACTATTATTGCTATTATTCTTAGGCACCATGGGGAAATAAAACAATCTTTGATTCCAAGGAACTTAAGATCTGTTACACTCTTTTTATGTTAAAAAAAAATTCTCTATTTGAAAATCTCGTGAGACAAACCATCTGAACATTTCTGAAGCAAACTACCAATAGTAAACAATGTATTCATTAATACAATGAATTCATAATATTTAAGAGTATGTCAATTTGTGACAAGAGTGTGATGGAGCAAGGAAGATTACTTCAGAAGATGTGTATTTTGGATCTGATCTCAAGTTATGTATGATACATATGAATTGGCTGGAGGTGTGGCATGGTTGTTAGAATGACTTGATTAGAGAGACATGGAGAATAATAGAGAATAATGGGCTGGACCAGGTGGAGCTGTAAGTTGTATTCTGATTATATGGCTCTGTGCCTCAGGCCCCATGGATAATACAAAGTGTGACTTACCATTTTTTTAAAATATATTTTACTGACTTTTTACAGAGAGGAAGGGAGAGGGATAGAGAGTTAGAAACATTGACGAGAGAGGGACATCGATCAGCTGCCTCTTGCCCGCTCCCTACAGGGGATGTGCCCGCCACCAAGGTACATACCCTTGACCAGAATGGAACCTGGGACCTTTCTATCCACAGAGCCAAACCGGTTTTGGCATTTAACCAGGATTCTTTGGCACAAAGGAGAGGGCTCTGGCAGGAAGGAGAAGGAGTCAGGGTAACATTGAACTTAAGTATTTCTGGTTAGTGCTGCTCCCTGGTAGGCATAGAGTACCTTGAGGATGGGGATCATGGCTTGTTCATCTCTGTAGCCCCGGGAGAGCATACTGACCACCGGGTTCAACTCTTGCGTTAGCATCTGCCCCCCTGGTGGTCAGGGTGCATCATAGCAACCGGTCATTCTGCTGTTGGTTGATTTGCATATTAGCCTTTTATTATATAGGATATGTACAGTAAGTGTCATGGGTTCTAAGAAGGTTAGTGATAGCAGCAAAGTGAAAAGAAAATTATGAGAACAACAATAGAGCTTAGACATGTACTATATATAAGAAAGGATAAAGCAAGAAATCATCTGGAACAGATTAATTTAATTTACATTATTTCTATTGGGAAAAATGACTCAGTTCTCAAACAAATTGCTTCCTGAGCAGTCTTCTAGAATGAATGAAGTTGAAGAACTGAGGTTTCACTCTATTTATTTAATGTCATTAACATGTCAATTTAAAATTAAAGAGGAAACATCCTCGTTAAATAACTTTTCATTTAACTAATGTTTTATTGTATTTATTTATTGCCAAAAACATTAGGAACCTTAAAATTCAAAAAGGAAGCAGTAGTACTCCCAAATTGCAAATTCTGATTGTACTTTCAAAGTGACGCATTCATTAACACCTATAAGAAATACCTAAGTTACCCCCAAAGGGAGCCAAACCATCAGGATGATTTAGGGAGATTTGGGCATGAAGGAGAAAACAGATAAAACCCTGTTAGCACAGTTCTCAGAGCTGACTAGATGATATTACTTAAAATACAGCCCAGGTGAATATACAGTCTATTTTAACAGAGGGGATAAGAGAGGGAGAAAGATATAAATATCATTAATGAGAGAGAACCATCGATTAGCTACCACCTATATACCCCACACTGGGGATGGAGTTTGTAACCATGTGCCATGGTCTCCTGGTTCATAGGTCGATGCTCAACCTCTGAGCCTTGCCAGCCAGGCTGCACAGTCTATTTCTGAAAGGACAGATGAAAAACTGATAAAGTGATTGCTTGTCAGATAGGTGGGTGAGTGGGGGATACAGGACCCCACCAAGATGGAGGCCCACTTTTCACTGAAGACTTTTTTGTCTCATTTGTACTTTCTTTCACTGTGTACTACTCACCTTTAAACAAAATAGAAGGTAAAAATTTCCTGAGAAATTTTATTTCCACTCTGTTTAAAACAAAACAAAATTCACACAAAAATAGCAAAAAGAGATGACAGTGGGGAAAGGAATGAAACCATTCATTGAAAAAGCTTAAAATAAATCATAAGGAATGCACAGAATCTAGAAATATGGGAGGGATAAGCCTGCAAGGGGCTGGTAGATATTTTCAATAAAAATTGTATCATCCACACACTTTGCCTCATTACTGAATAGAATAAACAAACTAATCAAATGATCACTCTTAGGAGATATGAGTTTCTATCCATTATTAAATGATACTTGGTGGACTTAGGATGTTTAGAAGTATTTTTCAAAACTCTTACGGGAAATAAAAGACTTAAATTAGTCATTTAACAAAAAGTAATTTCAAAAGGAATTCTGTCCATTTTTTCTTTTCAGACGGATGTAATTGTTAATTCTGTAAGTCCAGGTTTTGATTTTCGAGATGGTCCTGTGTCACTATCAATTCTGCAACAAGCAGGATATGAAATAGAAGAGGAATTTCGCAAAAAAAGACAGCAGAAATCTCAGGATTCCCAGCTGGTACTGGTCACAAAAGGATTTAAATTGTCCTGTCAGTATGTATTCCATGTGTTGTGGCTTTCAAAATCTAACCCAGAGCTGGTAAGCTTAAAATAAATTTATCTTTTTGTTTTGTAGCTTGAAAGTCTATGTAGTCTTTGTTGAATTTCTATCATATCATTACATTAATGAAATATTACCAGGTTGTATAATTTCCATTTTCTATTACTCCTGTGAAAATTTGAAATACGGAATAACTTTTGTTGTCTTTTTGGTTGTTGTTAATCCTCACCCAAGGATATTTTTATATTGATTTTTAGAAAGAGTGGAAGGCAGGGGAAGAGAGAAACATTGATGTGAGAAAGAGAGAGATACATCAATTGGTTGCCTCCCATACACACCTTAACCAGGGCCAGGGATCAAGCCTACAACCTAGGTATGGGCTTTGACAGGAATCAAACCTAGGGCCCTTCAGTCCACAGGCCAGTGCTCTATCCACTGAGCCAAATTGGCTAGGGCTATTGTTGTCTTAATAAGTTATCTTAAGAAGCTTAATCTAAAACATTACCTAACACATGTCTAAATTTTAAGTGGGTTTACTGCAAATAAGCACAGAAACATCCGTCTGCACACCATTTACCTCACCACACAGTACCCTTTTCCTAACTGGGCCTGGGAGTCAGCTTCTCTCTGTTTCCTTCCAGCTGTTAAATTCCAGGAGGACCTGGATTTCCCTTCTAGCACCATTCTAGTCAGATCTATACCCTGTGGTGTCTTCCCATCTGCCTTTCTCTATCTTTGTTTTGTCACCATTTCCGATTCTTTCTTGGCTAGAGGACCCTGTAATCCCTGTCGACTATTTCTCAGTTTTCCTGTATTAGTATTCAGATAACTTTCCTGTATTAGTATTCATTTGGATGTTGAAACATTGATAGAAAGTTTAAATCTACCAAATATACTCGGAGAAATATATGGCAGACCTTAAAAGACTTTGAATAGATGCTGCTTATTCATTTTAACCTCTGCCTCCTTTATTAAACTCCCAAGGGCTCTTTATGTTGACCTGAAAGTGACAGATGAGTGGGGATAAATTGATGATTGGCTCTCTGACAGCAAGACTACATAAGCTGGGAGAAATCATGGTGCCCAAAGGTCCTGAATAGCACAAAAAGGACCAGTCAGTTACTTCAATTTCTTCAGCCTTTTCATTTTTTATCATTTAACCTTATAGCTATAATGGGTTCCCGATGGAGTGGGACCTTTTCTGCCCTCTGAGGAGACATGGACATGACCCTGAGGGAGAGTGGAGATTAACATTGTTAAATATGGGCAGCATCGAGGGATAAGTGAAATCTTATTTTTGACTTGAAGGCTGATCTTAAAATTGTGTTTTTTTACAGAAATTGGAATATGCAGTGAACAAGTGTTTGCAAACATGCCTTGACCTAAATATAACTTCCATTTCCTTTCCTGCTCTTGGGACTGGAGGCATTGGTATTAACAGCAATAAAGTGGCACACATTATGTTTGATCAAGTTTTAATGTTTGCCAAAAATCTTCCTGAAAAACAACTAACTATAAATTTTGTCATCTTTCCTAAAGACCTGGTCACATATAAGGTAAGTTAATATCTTAGAAATGTCCTATAGTTCATTCATTCATTCATTCATTCAACAACATCTGTTTAGTACCCATGTAAGACACTGGGCTAAGCTGTATGACATGGTGATTTTTCTAACTTGGTGAAACTTAATCATTTGTAAATTGTCCACCTCAGACCTTCCTGTGTTAGTTAGTATGAGACATTAGAATACCATTAGAGAAACCATGTTTAACCCACAACCTTGCTTCACTCTTTTCTTTTGTTGGCACTTATTCTTGCCTCTGGTCCTTAATGGTAAGCAAACTCCTAATTTCAGTGTAGGATCCTATGCTCCTCTCTCTTCTTTCTTCTTCTAAGAAAACAACTATTCTTACATTTTTGCCATAACTTCTGCAGAGTCCTATCTTCTGAGCCAACTTCATTCATATCCATATCACCAACCCTCTCATTTCCACTTAGATATCAAACTGTCATCTTAAATCCAACATATTTAAAACAAATGCTAAGTCTTTTCCTCTCCAATCAACATCCTTGGGCAAGTCCTTAGCTTTAATATGGAGGTAATAACCACCATCTCCAGGAGCTGTTGTGAAAATTCAAGGAGTTAATACATGTAAAACATTTAAAACAGTACCTCATGTACAGTAAGTCCTCTATGAAAATTAATTGTTATACTAGCTGTATGGGATAAGGTTCACTGAGTTCTGAATTGAATACTAAATTAAGTGAATTGTTTGGTATCTTTTTTCCAATTAGGTTAGTTTTTTAACAGCAAGAGTGTATCTGACTACTTTTGCCATGTCCCACGTACTGTCCTCAAATTCATCCTATTCTCTTTTAACTCACCAATAGGTGGCTTCAGAGGGAAATCAGCTATAGTGTAGGAGACTGTGTCTATGTGTCTGAGTGCCTCTTGATTTCACTTCATCTCAGCTTTTTGTTTTTGAGTGGCCAGATCAGCTGAGTTTCTCACATGTGAATAGGTCATTGACATATTCAGGATAATGAGTATATATTGCTATACTGTTCTGCCCTTAGAGTACTTTCTCTTTGCTTTATTCTCACTTAGCTGGAATTTTCCAGAAGGACTTTAATGATGTCAAGAAAGACTAAAACAAAGAAATGACGTAAGGTACAGCACCTTACACTAAGTTTTGAAGACATAGGATTCTGATTCTGTCGACAGCAGCATCGAAGTGCTAGTGCGATTTCCCAGGCATGTGTCTGGGTTCTAGGTATAAATGGCCTTCTGAGGGCCCTGGCCCAGAGCATGGCTCTGAACATTAAGCCTCTTTTCCACACCCAGGCTGTCTCTATGTGGGTGGTTGCCATTTTATCTCCTTGTACAGAAAAATGGACATATTGGTTCCAGCTTGCTCCTTCCTGGAACAAGTGTAAAAGTTCTTATTCCTTTTGCTGCCTGACTAGACACAAGGAGGTTTGTAGTGTTTGTTGATTTCCCCTGCTGACTTCAAATGATCAATGTGACACCACTGAGAGTGGAGGTGAGAAGATACATGAACAATGGGCTCTTGTAAGTCAGTATCAGCCGGCGCCAGCATACCTCTGCATCTCATCCATAGAACATGGTGGTCAATTACTCCATGAAGTAGCTTGCCTTCTTGACAGAATGAATCATCCTGTCCTTCAAATAAAATTCACCAGTTTCCCCCAAGCAGAGGACTATCATTGGGCCCTGAGTATATCTTTGAACTATTCATGAAGTACCCTATCCCTACAAAAAGAATTAACCATGTCTAGAAAGGAAGATTCATTCTTTCCAACCTACAATAAAAGTGTACATGGCAGTTCCAACAAAAGTAGAAAGACTGATCACAGTCTGGGGGTTAATAATAAAAATAGCTGCCATGTATTGCATCAGCCAAGTACTGTGCTAAGAAGCTGCCTCATTCCATTCTCACTCTAAACCTGTGGTGAAACCACTATTGTCCTCTCCATTTTACAAATGAAAGCTACACACAGCTAGTCATTTGGCCAAACCAAGATGCCAACCTGGTCTGTCTGTCCCAAAAGCCTGTGTTCTGAACCACTAAAGAAAAACAGAAAAAAATAAATGGAGAGATGACACATCTCTCAGTTCTGTAACTCAGAGAGGATGATGTTACACAGTAAGTGACACTATATCCTAACATGGACCATCCCTTCAGGTTTATTTCATTATCAACAATAACTTATATCCATCTGGAGGCATGATGTGTGTGCACATACATATATATATACCCTCTGGCCTTCTGATCTTTACTTCCTAAATAAATTTTTAAGTGAGGGGTGTGTGTTCAGAAAGATCATAGGGAGGGGAGTTTGGGGGGGGGGGAGGCCTGTAGGAGATCAACCAAAGGATTTGTATGCATAGCCAGTGTATACAGGGCATTGGGCCTGGGGGGCGGGGGGAGGCGGTGGTGGGGTAGACAGGTGAGGGCATGTACTGGGGGTGGTGGGGAGAGGGCAATAGGGAAAAAATGAAATAAATTTTTAAAAAAAGATCAGAGGGCATCTTCGACATTTCTCACGGGTCTTACCTACAGGGACAAGTCCCTACATTTCAGAAAATGGATTTGTCAGACATCCACAGTGGACCTGACGCAGGAACACCAAACACTAGACACAATAGGGTGATACTTACATTCAGTGAGGAATACTTCACAGCTGACTGAAATACTTGTGTTCACCAGTATTTCATGGTGATAAAGGGTCCTGGTTAGAGCTGAATATCTGTAAAAAGTGATGAATAGTCATTCATTGTGTATCTACCTTGTGCCAGATAGTATGTCTCAGAAAGAGAACACATGAGTGGCACCCTTTGCTTTAGGCATTAGTCATTTGTGGACAGAGCTGGAAAGACTTCCAAATTACACTTTTCCAAACTTTTTGCAGACCATCTGCTTGGTATGCACACATTTCTAAGTTATTGCAGCTGGTTAAGTTATAGATTTCTTTCCAATTTAATTTGAAAGCCTTGCCTAATTGATTTCTCATCCTGAAACACATATTGACATTTAAAGGGACTTTGGGAGAGAGCTGTTTTTATCCATTTTGTGTATGGCAGCTATTCTTAATCTATTTATCAGCAGATAATATTATCTCATTTGTTTTATTTCCAAATTCTTGGACAGGGAGTGCAGGGAAGTTTCCCATAATGACCTCTCCACGTATAAAATCTAAGATGCAGGGCCTTTGGCTCTAGAAATAGAAGCTGCAAATACAATTTATGAAGAAAAATGGCTTACAGATTAAGAAATTTTTTTGCCTCATTATTTACTATCTTTTCCATGAAGTAATTTCTGCCAATTGTATCAACTTTAAGAAAAAAGGAAGACATTGGGTATGGTAATTCCAAACTCTAAGATGATTTTTTTTTAATTTAATAAATCTTTGTTCAGATTATTATAATTATTCCTCTTTTTTTCCCCCATAGCTACCCTCCACTCAACTCCCACCCCTCCCTCTGTCCTTATCTTCCCCCCCGATTGTCCATAGCTGTATGTTTTTTGTCCAGTCTCTTCCTGCACGCCCCTCACCCCTTTCTGAGAATTGTCAGTCCACTCCCTTTCTATGCCCCTGATTCTATATTCACCAGTTTATTCTGTTCATCAGATTTATTTTTAAAGTATATTTTATTGATTTTTTACAGAGAGGAAGAGAGAGAGAGAGAGAGAGACAGAGAGAGAGAGAGAGAGAGGGGGGGGGGGAGTCAGGAACATCGATGAGAGAGAGACATCGATCACCCACCTCCTGCACGTCCCCCACTGGGGATGTGCCCGCAACCAAGATACATGCCCTTGACAGGAATCAAACCTGGGACCCTTCAGTCCGCAGGCCGACACTCTATCCACTGAGACAAACTGGTTTCGGCTGTTCATCAGATTTTTTATTCACTTGATTTTTAGATTCACTTGTTGATAGATATGTATTTGTTGTTCATAATTTTTATCTTTACCTTTTCTTTTTCTTCTTTTTTGTCTTCTTAAAGAATACCTTTTAGCATTTCATATAATAATGGTTTAGTGTTGATGAACTCCTTTAGTTTTTTAACTGTGAAGCTCTTTATCTGACCTTCAATTCTGAATGATAACTTTGCTGGGTAGAGTAATTTTGGTTGTAGGTTCTTGTTATTCATCACTTTGAATATTTCTTGTCACTCCCTTCTGGCCTGCATAGTTTCTGTTGAGAAATCAGCGGATAATCATATGGGTGCTCCCTTGTAGGTAATTAACTGGTTTTCTCTTGTTGCTTTTAATATTCTCTCTTTGTCTTTTGATCTTGGCATTTTAATTAAGATGTGTCTTGGTGTGGTCCTCTTTGGATTCCTTTTGTTTGGGGTTTTGTGCGCTTCCTGGACTTGTAAGTCTATTTCATCAAGTGGGAGAAGTTTTCAGTCATTATTTCTTCAAATAGGTTTCAGTATCTTGCTCTCTCTCTTCTTCTGGCACCCCCACAATTCTGATCTTGGTACAATTGAAGTTGTGCCAGAGACTCCTTACACTATCTTCACATTTTTGGATTCTTTTTTCTTTTTGCTTTTTCAGTTGAGTGTTTTCTGCTTCTTTGTATTTCATATCTTTGACTTGATTCTTGCATTCCTCTAGTCTGCTGTTAGGTCTGTGTATAATATTTTTTATTTCAGTCAGTGTATGTTTAATTTCTAGTTGGTCATTTTTCATCTCTTGGGTCTCACTAAATTTATCCATCTTTTCTAGGAAATTTTTGAAAAACCTTATAACCATGGTTTTGAACTCTATGTCCAGTCATTTGTTTTCCTCCATTTCTTTCATTTGTGATCTGTTTCTTTGTCTCTGCATGTTGGCTACTTCCCTGAGTTGGTAGAGTAGCTTTGTGTGCTAGGTATCCTATATGGCCCAGTAATACTGCCTCCCCAGTTACCTGAGGTGGACTCTCTTGGTGCAGCCCTTTGTGGTCTGTGTGTACAGCTTGTTGTAGTTAACTCTTGATTGTTGTTGGTATCACTGGGGAGAATTGACCTCCAAGCCAGTTGGTTGTGAGGATCAGCTATGTCTATGCCGGGAGAACATATGTGCTGGAGTCAGCTTTAAGATACAAGACTTGCAAAATTGCAAAAGCCTCTGTGCTTGGCTTGGATGGGGTGGAGTCTCAGGACTGAGCAGATAGCCTTGGCTTCCCATCAGCCCTGTCCTACGCAGCCCCTGGGTCTCAGTGTCCCTTGGTAATCACTGCAGCCCTCTCTGCATGCACTCGCGCTCACGCACCTCCAGACCTCTGGCTTTTGCGACTCCTCTGATTTTCATGCATTCTGGGGACCTGTATGAGTCTGGGGTCCCCAGGATCTTGCCCCAAACCGGGCTCAGTGCAGTTGGAAGTAGAGTTCAGTGCAGTAGGGAGGTTCGGTCTTCCTCCTGCTAGAGAAAGACAGCAGTACAATCAGCAGTCAGTCTTCTCTGCATGCACTGGCAAGAACTCCTCCAGACCTCTGCCTTTCATGGCTCCCCTGAGTTTTCATGAACTCCTCCCTTTTTCTGACAGTCCAGACTCCCCCCGTATGAGTCTCGCCTGGAACTGGGCTCCATTGCAGTTGGAATTGGGGTTCAGTGCAGCAGAGAGTTTCTGTCTCCCTCCCACTAGAGGAAGCCAGCCAGGCACTCTGCCGCCCATCCTCTCCACGTGCATGTCTCCGTACCTCAGCTTTTTGCAGCTGCTCTGAGTCTCCGTGAGCCCCTCTCTTTCCTTCTAGTTGTAGCATTTCCACTCAGCCAGCTTTCCTGTGGTTCTGGGTGATGTCTGTTTTGTCTTTTAGCTGTAGATTTGAAATTGTTGGGCAAGGCAGCAGTTTAGGTGTTCACCTATGCTGCCATCGTGGTTTCTCTCAAGATGAGTTTCTTTAAAACAGACAAATTTCTACTCTGTGCCAGATATAATATTAACCATTGTATAGGAATTGAATCCTTTATTTGGTCTATAGAAAAAACAATGTGTGTGTATCTTTTTAAAAATTAATTTTTTTATTAACTATAAGAGTGTCTGCCTGTTGGTTTTCTTTCCATTTTTTCTATACTTGGTTCACGTCCATGTTCTAATAGATTGTGGTACTGCACTTGTTATTTCCCAAGATTTTCCTACAGGCTGCTTTAGATTTGTGGCAGTGGAAATGGGGACTCACAGATTGGATGAGGTCAAGTGTGGTGTGTACAGGTAGAGGGAGGTATTTTTCTGACAATGACTAAAAGCCCTGCTCTGCTTTGTTTTGCTTCTTACAGGCTTTCAACACTGCAATGGAGAAGTTTAAGTCCAAGCTGCAGCTCCCCAGCAATTATAGTGGTGAGTAAGAAATTCATGGACCTAGAAGCAGTATCTCCCATCCTAGGCTCAGTCTATTCTCTTTTTTTTTTATTTTATACTTTTTAAAAACACTTTTTATTGTATATCCTTTAAGTGTTTTTAAATGAACAAACTTGTGGATGTAACACATATTCAAACAATTTGATATGGTCCCCTTAAAAAATGTTTTTAATTGTATTTTATTGTTTAAAATATTACAAATAGTAGAACATATGTCTCCTTTTTTTGCCCCATTAACCTTCCCATGGCCTCCCCTATCCCCCAGTACATTCCCTCACCCCTCACCCCCACCCATAATGTCTTGTGTCTATTGATTATGCTTATATGCATGCACCAACACTCCCCCGCACCAACACTCTCCAGCCTTCTCACTGAAATTTGACAGTCTGTTCGATGCTTCTATGCCTCTGTGTCTATCTTTTTATTCATCAGGTTATAATGTTCTTTATTATCCATAAATGAGTGAAATCATGTGGTATTTTTCTTTCACTGCCTGGCTTATTTCACTTAGCATAATGCTCTCCAGTTTCATCCATGCTGCTGCAAATGGTAAGAATCTCTTCTTTTTTACGGCAGCTTAGTATTCCATTGTGTAGATGTACCATAGTTTTCTAATCCACTCATCTGCTGATGGGCATTTAGGCTGTTTCCAAATCTTAGCTATTGTAAATTGTGCTGCTATGAACAGGGGTGCATATATCCTTTCTGATTGGTGTTTCCGTTTTCTTGGGATATATTCCTAGAAGTGAGATCACTGGGTCAAATGGCAGTTCCATTTTTAAATTTTTGAGGAAACGCCATTCTGTTTTCCACAATGGCTGCACCAGTCTGCATTCCCACCAGCAGTAAAGGAGAGTTTCTTTTTCTCCGAATCCTTTCCAGCACTTATCATTTATTGATTATAGCCATTCTAATAATTGTGAGGTGGTGGTTGTTTTGATTTGCATATCTCTGATGATTAGTGACTTTGAGCATGTTTTCATGTGTCTCTTGGCTTTATGAATGTCCTCTTTTGAAAAGTGTCTATTTAGGTCTTTTGCCCATTTTTTGATTGATTCATTTATCTTCCTTCTGTTAATTGTATGAGTTCACTGTAAATGTTGGAGATTAAACCCTAATGGGAGATAACATTGGCAAATAATGTTCTCCCATGCAGTGGGCTTTCTTGTTGTTTTGTTTTATAGTTTCTTTTGCTGTGCAGAAGCTTTTTATTTTGATGTAGTCCCATTTGTTTACTTTCTTCTTAGTCTCTCTTGCCTTAGGATCTGTGTGTGTAAAGATATTGCTACAACATATGTCTATAATTTTGCTACCTATGGAGTCTTGGATTTTTTGGTTTCCCGTCTTATATACAAGTCCTTTAGCCATTTTGAGTTCGTTTTTGTGTATGGTGTAAGTTGATATTCTTGTTTCATTTTTTTGCATGTATCTGACCAAATTTCCTAGCACCATTTATTAAAGAGGCTGTTGTGGCTCCATTGTATGCTCTTGCCTCCTTTGTCAAATGTTGATTGAGTATAATGGCTTGGGTCAATTTCTGGGTCCTCTATTCTGTTCCATTGGTCTATATGTCTATTCTTGTGCCAGTAACAGGCAGCTCATTCTATTCTTGATCATCTAAACTAATGGAGGGGAGGAGAAGAATAAAGAAGCCAAATATATCTCACTATGCTCCTGCTTAGATACCAACCTGCTCTACATATGACCAGTTTTATGATATGAGCAGAGTGAGGCCAAGTTGCATTAGGTAATTCACAATGTGGATAATTCATTTACAAATGCCATCTATAATTTTTCTAAGAAAAAGTTCTGCCCTTCACAAACTGATTTAGCCAGCACTCTTTCTGCTCTGAATAAGCAAATATCTAAATGGAGTTACTCTTTAGTAATTATAGAAAACATATCTCAGTAATAACAGATAAAAATAAATACATTAACCCAATGCTATCCAAACCTAAGTAATCACTAGGATCATGATGGGAACTTTAAAAAATAAACACACCTATAAGCATATGTATACTAGTAAGCCCCAGATCTACAGATTCTGATTCAGGAACTCTGGGTCTGAGCCAAGCATGTATATTTTTCAATGCCCCTTAATCCTTGATATGGAACTAGGTTTGGGGATCACTGAAATAAACCAATCCTGGTTGTTGGGGGCTGGAGAATGTTTAACTGTCTTACATTTATTTTCTTTTTTAAAAAAAAAATATATTTTTATTAATTTCAGAGAAGAAAGGAGAGGAGAGATAGAACATTAATAATGAGAGTGAATCATTGATCAGCTGCCTCCTGCACATCCCTCACTGGGGATCAAGCCTGCTACCCAGGCATATGCCTTTGAACAGAATTGAACCAGGGACCCTTTAATCCACAGGCCGATATTCTATCTATGTTGAGCCAACCAGCTAGGGCTAACTACATTTCTTTAGTGGCATTTACGTAGACTGAGATGGAATTGCCTTATGACACCTAGGTTGTGTACATCTGAAATAGTCTTTTAATCTAACATATTCTGTAGATGTTAAGAACACTAGACATTCAACCAGCAATAGGAACTGTTAGGATATTTCCCATTAGGGTCAAATTGATTTGTTTATACCTTTTAATAGAAGAGTTCACTTATGATGTTCAGTGGTTCAAGCAATGCTAGAAATGAAGGAAGAATTTTAAGAGCTATGGTCTGTGACTATACCAATTATGAAGCTGTTTATATTTGTCTATTAAATAACAATGACAGACTATTGTGAGGGTAATTAGAAATTATATATGTAAAAATGTTCTGTAAATTCCAAAGCATTAAAGAAATACCAGGAGATAAATAATGAATGGGCAAACTGCTCAGATGGCCAATAGGAGGAAGAGAGCCCTTCTGACTAAAAGGGATCAAGAATGGCTTCATGGAGATGGATCTAATCTTGGCTTTGAGGATGACAAGATTTTTAATGGCCAGAGTTGGTGGGGTGGGCACCCAAGTTCAAGAAAACCCACAGAAGCAAACAAAGGCAGTGCATGTTGGGATGCTAGATAGCAGGAGTTTTGGGTGAGGATAATATTGAATAGGAACATACAAATGTCTCTTAGTCATTAATCTAAATAGTGGGGCCATTTTCTTCAATTATTTTTTAGGACATCTATAGAGGAATTATAGAACAGGACAATAATTAACATAAATAATAATTAATGATAATTATCTCAGCCCTAGCCAGTTTGACTCAGTGGATAGAGAGTCGGCCTGCAGACTGAAGGCTCCCAGGTTCAATTCTGGTCAACTGCACGTACCTTGGTTGCTGGCTCAATCCCCGGCCCTGGTTGGTGCATGTGTGGGAGACATCCAATCTGTCTCTCTCACATTGATGTTTCTCTCCCCCTCCCTTCCACTCTCTCTAAAAATCAATTGAAAAATATCCTTGGGTGAGAATTTAAAAACAAAAAAATAGAAAAATATATATATAATGATCTCAGGTTACCAAGGAAAAGTTAAACTATTTAACTTTAGTGATCTGAACAATGTAGTTATCTAGAACAATTCTTCTTTCTTGATGATGATGAATTAAAGAAGTATCAACACATGTTTTTATTTTCTCCTAAAAAGTAATGTAAGCTCCCAAGCAGAACAAGGGTTTAAAAAAAAGTATACCTCCAATTTAAGAAACACTCACCACTCCCCTCTCTCTCTCTCTCTCTCTCTCTCTCTCTCTCTCTCTCTCTCTCTCTCACACACACACACACACACACACGCAGTTCTTAGTGTTGCATAAAACATTGACTTTGATTTTTACTCAGAAGAGGCCATCTTCCCCCCCCCCCCCCCCAGACCCTCACCCTCCACTAACTTGGAAGTCTGTCCTGATACTTTTCCATAGTTTCTGATACCACCCAACTGCTACATTAGGCAAAATATGTTAATTACCACTATTGTCCAGGGATCACTTACTGGGAGGCAGAATTGTGTGAGCACTGGAATCAGACTGCCCACACATACTAGCTCCCTGGCCACTTTGTACTATTGGCCCAAGTTTCTTTTTTTTTTTTTTCTTTCTTTCTTTCTTTTTTTTTTTTAATAGAGGAAGGGAGAGGGAGAGAAAGATAGAAACATCAGTGAAGAGAGAGAATCATTGATCTGCTGCCTCCTGCACAAACCTTCCGCCCCCCACTTGGGATCGAGCACACAACTCAGGCATGTGCCCTTGACCAGAATCAAACCTGGGACCCTTCAGTCCACAGGCCCATGCTCTATCCACTGAGCCAAACTGGCTAGGGCGGCAAGTCTCTTAATAGCTCTGCATTAGTGTCTTCATTTGTAAGACGGGGCTACTAATACTACTAATAGTATCTCATTGGGTTGTGAGAATTGAATGAAATATATAAAGCTCTTAGAATAATGCCTAGAATATAGCAAGTGCTCAACTTACTTTTTCCCCTCAGAATGTTACTGAGATTCATCCATGTAACTAAATTCACTACTTTTCATTACTATAATATTCCATTGTTGAAGGGCATGGGTTATTTCCAGATCTTGGCAGTTACAAACATCCCCTGATGCATATGTGCCAAAGTTTTTCTAAGTAATATAATTATAGGAGTGGTTACTCCAATTTTACATTTGCCGTGAATACATAGGAGTTCCGGTTGCTCTGTGACCTTCCCAATACTTGAGATTGTCAGACTTATGAATTTTTGCCAATATGGTAGGTAATGTTTCATGTCCCTGGTTACCAATAAAGAGAAGCATCTTTTCACACATATATGGACCATTTGTGTTTCCTTTTCTGTGATTCTTTTGCCCAGTTGACTGTTGGGTTGTTTCTTTTTATTAATGATTTGAAGGAATTCTTTTTTTTTTTTAATATATTTTATTGATTTTTCAAGGGAGGAAGGGAGAGGGATAGAAAGTCAGAAACATTGATGAGAGAGAGACATCGATCCGCCGCCTCCTGCACACCCCACACTGGAAATGTGCCCACAAGCAAGGTACATGCCCCCGACCGGAATCGAACCCGGGACCTTTCAGTCCGCAGGCCGACGCTCTATCCACTGAGCCAAACCGGTCTCGGCTGAAGGAATTCTTTATGTAATTAGGTGCTGCTTCACCTCTGAATTCTCTCTCAACTGTCACCCCCCCCCCTTCTTTCTTTTGGAATTTGGGTTCAGAGCCACCCTAATCCATCAGAGATTCTTCTTCTTGATATATATCTTTACTCCTTATGGAGGGGGTTGCAGAGAGAGGTATACATGGGTGGGTTGTAATCAAATTCTGTTTCTTTTTTTGCTGGGATATACTGTGTCCAGCAGCAGGAGCTGCTAAGCTCCCAGTGCTTATAGAGGGGCGAAATGTCCTGTCACTCACAGATAAGATGTAAATAAGAATTGCAGGTAGTGGAATTATGGGTATTTCCTTATTTCATTATACCTTGATAATTTTCCAACTTTTCAGTAATAAACATCTATTCTTTTTATCATCAGAAATATGTTTTTTAAAAAGGATTTACTCTTTAAGCTCTGTTGCTTCTGAGATGTTTGATTTTTAAACCTGGAATTAGTAAGAAGTTGAAGAAAATCCCATTCAGCGGGAAATAATAGTTGGTCAACATCCAGAGTGAGATCACAAGGTGAACTCATCTGTGAATTGGTAAATGCAACCCAACTCAGAGAAACTGTAAACTGTACGTCTAGATTTCCTTTATATCCAACACAGCTCTCAAAGATAATACTTACTTGAAGCTGCTACAGTCAACAACAGTGACAAAGTATAATATCCTGGTGCAAATACTGGCCATGGTGTATTGTTCTGCTCTGGTTTAAAACGCACCTGTCTTCTGTGGTTGTTTATGATAGTCTTTTCAGTCCCCCAGGAGATCAGAGGGAACCGAGAAAAGGATCTAAAAGCTAAATCTCCTGCCATCAATCTGATGGGATCTAACCGGGAAAAAATGAGTGAGGCCCAAGAGTGGATCCAAAGGATGCTGACCCACCAGGATAAGCACATCATTGAGAATAATCATATCCTCTTCCTTGGGAAAAAGGAACATGACACTTTGTCTCAGCTTCAGGAAACTTCAAGGGTCTCTATCTCAGAGATTATCAGTCCGGGAAAGGCAACTTTAGAGATTAAAGGAGCCCAGGCTGACCTCATTGAGGTGGTTCTGAACATTGAACGAATGCTTTGTGAAGTTCAAGAGGAAATAGCAAAAAAAAAGGAGCGAGCCCTTTGGAGTTTGTCAGGTGAGTAACTTTCTATTTAGTTGGAAAGTCAGCTCTCCCAGTTGTCCTTTTGGGTGTGATTATGTATGTCTGTATGTGGATAAGAGACAGAATAGAAGAGAGAGCGAGCAAACTGTGCAGGTTCTGTGCTAGGCCATAAACTTTTATAACCATTTTGGGGCTCTGTTTCTACCAGCAGGGTTAATTATTAGTAAATGAACACACATACACACTCACAACTGGATTTACTTATGATGACTTGATTACCTAAGAGGAAGTTACATGGAAAGCCTAGGGTAACCTGCTCCTAGTCAGTGGAGGAAAAAGCACACCTCTAATTATGCAGATGGAGCATTCAAATGTAGATACATTCCACTTGATTTTCTAAAAATTGAGTTTTATTGCATTTATCTGTTGCTGGCAACCTTAGGAACCTTAAGATTACTTACTTTGAGCCTTCTCACCAAAATAAATTATTAATTGGTACTATTAAGTACATGCCAACAGCACACATTTCATGGAGCAAAAATCCATCAGGATGATGGGGAATTGGGGTCTGTAGAGATCCTTTTAGCATAGTCCTAGAGCTAACTAGGAAATTATACCATTGGAAAAGAGGCTTATTTCACTCATTTATTCCGCTAATGAATATTGCAGCTATGATAGGTACCAAGCATTGTTCTGGGTGCTGAAGATACAGCGATAAAATGGACATTGTTTTCACTAAGAATCTAATTGGGGATTCTGAGAAGGAAAGAGGGTGAAAGTGCTTTGGGAACACGTAGGAGAGGCACAAGACTTGTATTTTAGAAAGATCACTGTAATGTGGAAAATGGACTTAGTACAGCAATTCATAAGCAGGATTTTAAAGGACAGCTTATTTTCACCATGTGTTTATAAAAATTATTTAGGCAGAAATGGTCAAAATGAGTGGGAGTTTGCAATAAATGTAGCCACATTCTACAGAAAACTCAGTGTCTAAAACATGGACAAAAATGCTATGTAAGAATGAGACCCAAGATTATGTTTTCTACTTAGCTTTTAAAGTGTAATGCCTGTGGCCAAAACCGGTTTGGCTCAGTGGATAGAGCATCAGCTTGCCCAATTGAAAGGTCCCAGGTTCGATTTTGGTCTAGGGCATGTATCTTGGTTGCAGGCACATCCCCAGTGAGGGGCATGCAGGAGGCAAGATGACATTTTTAGTAGCTGATGACTACGTTTCAGAGGCTCATACAGACTCATCCTCTCTTAATCAGATTAAGATCATCATTAACAAAATGGATAAATTTGAAATGAGCTCTTACTACCAAGAACATCAACTGTCCATTAGAATAAAATTTAAATGATAGAAGTTAGGCATCACCTCTATTGTGTTGCTCTTTTAATCCTACCTGGGAGCTTTTCTGATAGCTAAAGTTTGTAGATTTTGAATTGCCAGTGCCCAGCCAGTGCCTGGCATGTAATAGTAATTCAATAAATGTTTGCTGAACTCAAGTCAGCTGGAGTTAATGCTATACTTCATCAATGTGAGCTATTGCTCTCCAGATTTAATTTAGAGTCTCTTCCTTTGAAATTTCCTGGCTTTGGAGTTCCTTTGCGAGGGTGTTTTGTCCTTTCTGCCTTCCAGATTTACATCATCAAGTTTCTCTAGATGTATCATCTGCTTTTTTAGTTAAATTCAGCCCACTCTATTAGAAATGTGCTGGGCATTAGGTCATTTTAGTATACTTGGTCTACTAGTAAAAATCATACCCAAATGGGAAGAAAAGTAAGCCTGTTGGGGTATTTCCATTTTGTCCACCTGTGTATTTAGTCCAATTAAGAGCTTCTTTGGACAATAACAGGTAGTCCCTTGAACTTAAAAAAAAAAAAAAGGAAATAAGTAAGAAGGGAAAAGGAGAAAATACATGACACAGTTTCATCTTAATCTCCAAATTTTGCTCTTCTTGCTTGGAAGTGGCATATGAGTGATGTATACGCCAAATATTCTGCCTTGCCCCTTATAGAAGGCACTAGGGAAAACCAGATTTATAACTTGGATCTCTTTACTTATTAGCTGTATGATATTGGACAAGTCACATAAGTCTCTAAGTTTTAATTTCCTTATTTGTAAAATTGTGTTGATTACTTCAGTGGTGGAGGTGTAATGATCATATGAGGTAGAGATATGAATTCTCTTTGAAAATCTTGCTGTGTTATATAAACAGCATATTATTTTTTATTATCTCTTAACTAGTGACACAGTGCATGAAATTTGTGCACATTAAAAGGGATTCATTAGAGGAAATAATTTAATATTGCTATTTGCCCTTTCTCTATAATAGAAGTGTCAGAGATGAAAGAAAATTAGTAAAATGTATATGAAAACCTTCCTCCTGTCAAAGTCTGGGTCTCACCATGGGACCCAGAGTCAAGTCCCTGCCTACCCACATGCACCTCAAAATTGCATGAAACCCAGACCCAGCTGGCCCCCCCTCTCTCCCTCTTCCCATTACACTAGATCCAGACCTGACCAGTCCCATCCTTGTCAAGCCCTGTCAGACAGGGGGCATAGCCTCAGGTCCCCTGGCCCAGCACCAGGATGGGGGGGTGTGGCCTGAGGTCTCCCAGCCCAGACTGGAGTGGGGGCGTGCCTTGAGGTCTTCTGTCAAGCCTCACCAGGTGGGGGTCATGGCCTGAGTCTCCAAGCCCTGCCAGGAGGGGAGGCACAGCCTCAGGTCCCCCCGGCCCAATACCAAGGGAGGGACGCAGCCTCAGGTCCCCCATCAAGCCCGTCTCGGTGGGGGTGCATCCTGAGTTCCCCTGTCAAGCCCCACTGTGTTGGGGGCACAGCCTGAGATCCCCTGTCAAGCCCCGCTGGGCAGGGGATGCAGTCTGAGGTCCCCTGGCCTGGTGCTGGGGTGGGGAGAGCAGCCTGAGTTCCCCTGTCAAGCCCCCCAGAGCAGGGGGTGGGAGGGGACGCCTCAAGTCTCCACTGATTGCTCGTTAAGGATCCTTATGGGACTTGGCCTCAGCTGTGGATACAGCCATCTTTGTGGCTGAATGATGGTCAATTTGCATATTTCCTCTTTATTAGATAGGATGTTTTCTTATGCCTCTTTTTTTACTGATGGGCATCTTGACTGGAAGTACAAACATTTCCTATGAACAACACAGTTATAAATCATCACTACAGCATTGATGAAGGGAGTATGTATTAATGCTTTTTTTTTCTCATCTCCTCAGCCTCATAATCCAAATCATCTGAGGACAAATTTATTAATCCTTTTTATTATTTTATGACATCTCACAGTATTGTAACTCTCCTTGCATTCTTAAAAATATGAGACATACAATTTAAACTGACTAATCTATTCCTTCAAATTTCTTTGTTTCATATTTCTTTATAAACCTATTGCCTCTCACAAAACATTGAAAAAGAGTTTTGTGTTACTCATTTTTAGGACAGTGGACTGAACAGCAACCAATACACCAAGATGAAATGAGAGAAAATATGTTTCTGAAATATCTAATGCTTTCAACTCCAGAAATTCAGCATCAAAAGAAAAAGTTTGAAAACTGTGGTTTGCAAGTTATAAAGGTATATGTAATTTAAGGAAAGATTTGACTTGCCTTGCTATTAATCCATTTGTTCTATAGCAAAAAAAAAAAAAACAGTACCTGCTAATGGCTGTTGACTGGGAATCTCAGAAATAAGATGGAGAGGAGGCTAGAGATGGTCAGATACCAGGGTATAGGAGGCAGAAATGATGCCGGGATATACAGAAGTATAGATCAAGACCCAGTTAAAAGCTGCCTATGTTGATGCAAAACAAAGGGACTGGAATAGAACTTATCACACTGCATTATTATAATTGTGTACCTATTTTTATCTCTCACTAAACCATGAGCTTTAAGAGGGCAAAGACTGTAAATACATGGTTGACCATTTCATTAAAAGTGATTGTTCAGTGCATTTTTATTAAATTAATTTATCAAAGAAGGGGCAGGGAATTTTGAAGAGATAGAAATCAAGCTAGGATAAGGTTGGGACCAGGAGAGACCCCTATGTAACTTGAAATGAAAATCAAATTGCATGCAAAGCTATATGCACAGAAGTGCCTTTATTTTTGAAGCAGTGCATTAGGCCATTTAAGCAGTTCTCCAGTCTTTTTCAGTTTTTCCATTCCCTTGGGTTCCAGGTAGAGAAGATAGACAACATGCTTCTCATGGCTGGCTTCCAAAGAAAGAAGAAAATGATGGAAGAGAGAATGCCTGGGAAACCTGTGAGCCACCGATTGTTTCAGCAAGTCCCACAACAATTCTGCCAAGTGGTATGCAGAGTTGGCTTTCAAAGAATGTACTCCATGCCCTGTGGTAGGTGTCAGCCCCTCCTTATTGGAGCTATTGTGTGGGGGAATTGATGAGAGACATCAGTAGAGGACTCTCCACAAATAGCATTTGTTGCTGTGGTGAGGGGATCGTTTGCAACTAGGATTTAGTGGTTAAGTCGTGTGGAAAGGGTCCTTATTTTTATTTTCCTTCATATATTTTGTTGCTGATGGGTTTAATGTTGATGAAAGTATTAGCAGTAAGATGTACAGTTCAGGTTCTCTCCTTTCTGTGTTTATGTGTCTTATATACAGAGTACCCTGGAGCTTTTCTTTCTCTTTCTTCCCCCACTTCTCTACTCCTCCCCTTGCCCCGCCCTGCTTATCTCAAGCAAATTATTATCACTACCTAACCATCCTAATCCCTTAATTAAAAGGGCATTTTTCTGAACTTAATAAAGTTGGTCTTTTCTCTTCCATCCTCTTCATTTCCTAAAGCCCTGATATCAGGTGAATGAATTCGATTCCATCTGGCAGGTGAAGTGACTAACATCTTAAGATCCCTCTAAGCTATAAGAGTTCTGTGTGTGGCTTCCATGTCTCTTTTCAGCTATACAAATTTATTGCATACAGCCCTGACTGGTGTGGCTCAGCAGTAAAGAGTGTCAGCCATGCACCAGAAAGTCTCGGGTTCGATTCCGGGTCAAGTGTACATACCTGGTATGATCCCCGGCCCCGATCGGGGCATGTGGGGAGGCAGCCATTTGATGTGTCTCTCACATTGATGTTTCTCTTTCTCTACCCCTCCTTCCTTCCTTTCCACTCTCTCTGAAAAGCAATGGGAAAAATATCCTTGGATGAAGATTAACAAAACAACAACATACCTCATTGCTATAGTGTCTCCTTTAGCTCTATTCAAAGGGGGCCAAGAAGTTTTGTAATTATTGTGGGAGTTACCTAGCAATGCAGATTGATTTTGTCTTGTCCATGAAATCTCTTCATCTTTACCCTTCAAAATATGTAGCATGAGCCTTCATTTCTGGAAAGCAAGGAGTTTTTAAATCTTTTTGCCCCAGAGAGAATATCAGCAGTACCTAGGGGAAAAATTGAGCATACTCTACTCCTGGAGGTAAAAATTGATCAATGAATCCCCTCCAAGAAATCTTCTAGTGAAATCAGGAAAGTGATGATTGATATGGTCCTTTCATTAGCAGTCTTAAAAACTTTCAACTTCTTTTACTCCTAAACCACTGTAACTGGCTTCTCTACACCCCACTCTTCCCGCCCCTTCACACACAATCACCACCTTCTACTCAAATTACTCTAAGATCATCACTATCTTTCTATTTTCCAAATCCAGTGAGTGCCCTCTTTTCAGTTCTGTGGCAGATATGGCTAATTGCCTCTCCATCTGTAACTTCCTATCTCACTCCTGACCTGCAGGTCCATATTTCAAACTATCTATTGGACATTTCTACTTATGGTCCCATAGCCAACTCCAGCTGAATTCTTTTCTTGGCCATATTTTTCTCTAAGACATAGGCTACTCTTTTTTTTCTTTTTTCTGATATTCCCTAACCTGGCTGACACCATCATCTATGAGGTCTTCTAAGATAGAAATTGTATCATCCTCCATTCCTTACTTTCTCTCTTATATCCAGGCAGTGACAGAGTTCTGGTGATTCTCAATAAAATTCTCAGCACAGCCTCTCTTCTCTATTCCTGCTGCCTTAGTTTACCTTCTCATAAGCCTAGATGATTACCAGATCCTTGCTTTGCCTCAAACACCTCTGTCTAACCTGTCCTTTTCCTTTCCAGAATTATTGTGCTAAAAAATTACATGCCTTTTTAGCATCTGCATTCCTAGTTACCTAGAAGGTAAAAACTCAGACTCCTTAGCAGAGTATAGAAGGCCCTAACCCCGATGGCGTTGGAAAGGGGCGTTTGGACGGTTAGGAGATAAAGGCAGAAAACACCACAGGAAATTGGCTGACAGCAAAGAGCGGAAGGAAGAAGAGGTGCCCCTATACTAAACACCAGACGCTGGAATTGGAGAAGGAATTTCTGTTCAATATGTATTTGACGCGAGAGCGCCGCCTGGAGATTAGCAAGACCATTAACCTTACAGACAGACAAGTCAAAATCTGGTTTCAAAATCGCAGAATGAAACTCAAGAAAATGAACCGAGAGAATCGGATCCGGGAACTGACTTCCAATTTTAATTTCACCTGAGCCCTTGGCCTCCCTTCCTCCTCCCCTCTCCCCCACCCCTCTCTTCCTTTCCCCGCCCCTCCTCCCTTTGTGCCTGGTGGTATATTTTTTTCCCTCCCTGAGTATAAATGCAACGCACCT
>PVJN01027124.1:0-28355 GCA_004026805.1 Lasiurus borealis
CCTACTGGGGATGTGCCTGCAACCAAGGTACATGCCCTTGACCGGAATGGAAACTGGGACCTTTCAGTTCTCAGGCTGATGCTCTCTCCACTGAGCCAAACCGGTTTCGGCTCTGTATAATATTTTTTATTTTAGTCAGTGTATGCTTAATTTCTAGTTTGTCCTTTTTCATATCCCTGAGGGTCTCACTAAATTTATCAGCCTTTTCTAGAAAATTCTTGAAAAACCTTATAACCATGGTTTTGAACTCTATATCCAGTCGTTTTCTTTCCTCCATTTCTTTCATCTGTGACCTGCTCCTTTGTCTCTGCATTTTAGCTGCTTCCCTGAGTTGATAGAGTAGCTTTGTGTGCTAGGTGTCCTATAGGGCCCAGTGGTTTAGCCTCCCCATTTACCTGAGGTGGACACTCTTGGTGTACCCCTTTGTGGGCTATGTGCACAGTCTTGTTGTAGTTAAGCCTTGATTGTTGTTGGTATCATGGGAGGAATTGACCTCCAGGCCAATTGGCTGTGAGGATCAGCTGTGTCTACACTGAGAGAATTTCTGTGCTAGAGACACCTTTATGAGACAAGACTTGCAAAAGCCTCTGTGCTCAGCTTGGATGGGGCAGAGTCTCAGGGCAGAGCAGATTAGTATTGGTTTCCTATCAGCCCTGCCCTAATAGGCCCCTGTGTCTGAGTGTCCTGGGGTAATAGCTACAATCATCTCTGAGAGAAAGCCACTCTCGAGTTCCACCTGCTGCCAGGCAGTCTAGTTTCTCCCTGAATGAGTATGGGTCCTCAGAGTCTCACCTGGAACTGGAGTTCAGCGCATTTGAGAGCTTTTGTCTCCCTCCCACTTGAGAAAGCCAGCCTTGTACTCAGTTGCCTGCCTTATCCACATGTGCATCTCAATATCTGCCTCCTGCAGCTCATCTGAGTCTCAGTGTGCTTTTCTCTTACATTCTAGTTGTAGAATTTCCACTCAGCCAGCCTTCCTGTGGTTTTGGATGATGTCCATTTTGTCTTTTAGTTGTAGTTTTGAAATTGTTGTGTGAGGCATCAGTTTAGATGTTAACCTATGCCACCATCTTGGTTTTTCCTCTGATTTAGATTATTTTGATGTAAGTTGGCAAACTCATTCAATTCTTTAGTGTTTATTGTATCTTCTTATGAGTCACATTTTGTACCTTGCCCTCTTGGGTGTGATGGGACTTGAGTCTATTCATAAGAGCAGCAAAGGGAGACTAGGTTCAAAGAAAGATTAGCAATTTCTTGCAAGGCAAGATATTTCAGGGGAGGTAATTACAGGTTCTTCAGGCAAAAGTAGACTAACCGCCTTAGACAAGGGAGGGACGAATACTTCTGTTTGGCAAAAGAGGTTTAGTAGAGTTTAGGGGTTTAAATCACCCAGCTTCATTGCAATTTGGTCATAAATCTTCATTCAATATTCTGGTTTCCACTCTGCCAATTAATACTCTAACTTTAACTTGGGAAACTCTGTAAGTCAATTTGCACTGTAATTTAGCCCTATGCAAGAGTAGACCTTGAGTGTGGTTTTGAAAACCTTGGCCCTAAGGCTATAGGATATAAAGATTTCTCTGAGGAATTCATATACTTTAGATCCTTATGCAAATTTTTAGCCTAGAATTTTAAGTCCCTGATTTCACCATTTTCTTTCTCCAAGTCCTGCAGCTCATTTAGAAGCAACCAACCAAAACATCTCCAGTAATAAATTCTTTATTAATCACAGCTCTGAGAAGCAGAAGCCTCTATGAGCAATTTTGTATCATCCTATCTATTAAAGAGGGAATATACTAATTGATCATCACACCCTCACAAGATGGTGGTGCCCGCAGCCACAAGATGGTGGTGCCTAGTCCCCTTAGTCCCACCTCAACCAGTTGGAGTCCCCCAGTCCCCTCAGCCCTGCTGGGGGGCAGCAGACACCACGTGCCTTATCCAGCCAGAGTCCTACAGTCCTCTCAGCCCCATCTCATCCAGTCAGAGTGCCCCAGTCCCCTCAGCCCTGCAGGGGAGGGCAATTGGAGGTGATCAGGCCAGCAGGGGATCATTTAGGGTGCTATCAGGCTGGCAGGCAGAATGGTTAGGGGTGATTAGGCAGACAGGCAGGTGAGTGGTTAGAAGCCAGTAGTCACAGATTGTGAGAGGGATCCCAGATTAGAGAGGGTGCAGGCTTGGCTAAGAGACAACCCCTCCTCCATGCATGAATTTTGTTCACTGAGCCTCTAGTTATGTCATAATAAAGAATTTTTTATAGAAATTTGATCATATACAATTATAGGAGTTTATGTGCAATTGTTGTAGTTGTGAATATTTGTTATGTACATGTTATTTTTATTTGTTTTTATATCTAAACACACACATACATGTATAAACATATTGAATACATAGAAAATGTATAATATAAAATTACACAGAAAAAATACCAATACCCATATGTATATATTAATATAAACATACACATACAGCTACATAGAAAATTTTGGCTTTGGGACAAAAAAAAAAAATAGAGAAACTGAAACTCTCCCACTACAAGTTCTGAGAAAAGCTAAATAAAATGTTTGAAATTTATAACTGGGCCTAGAAGAGGGGCGGGGGAAGGACGGGGAGGAAAATCCCTAGGTCCCAGAAATGAAGAGGGAACTGAAAGCCAGGTCAGTAAGTTTGCACACTGGCACTGGTTGCCCTTGGTGTGGGGATATGGGTTCCTGCCACTAGGGCCTTGGTCTTTAAGGACCACAGTGTGTAAAAGAAGGAGCTAAAATTTGCATGATGTGGTGAGTGGAAAAGCCAACAATGCAGTGAAAGGATGTAAGAGCAAAAAAATCTACACAGTGGTCAAAGACTGAAAAAGGAAATATCTCTGTTTCTACATGGCTCTTGATAGACAAAAAAATTCTGACCTGAAAATATGACACCAACAAACCTATGACTTGCATAGATTTGATACCGAAATTTATATTGCTTACATGGTTCAGGGATTCAAATTCATAATAAGTAATAGAAAACTTAATTATAAACTTGATAAGCATAAATATAAACAATAACAGTACCAACAAAATGATCACATTGTGGGGGTATAATTTCAAAGTGGAATTAAAATAGGAGATGGCAGGGAATTTACTAAATTTAAAAAGTTCTAGTCTCATTATGTGTGAGAAAATTAGAAATATTAATTAAATTTAGAGTTTTTGATTAATCATGAATGTGGAATTTTAAGAGTAATCTTCAAAATATAGAAATAAAATATGTAACTTCAAAATCAGAAGAAAATAAGAGAAGAAATAGAAAACAGGATGAGTCCAATAGAATCTAAGAAAAAAAATATCAGGAATGAGTAAAAAGGGTAAATAGGAAGTACAAAAGAAAACAATAGGAATAGATCCAGCCAAATATGTCAGCAATAATCTCCTTACCTAATAATAGAGAAACATGTAAATTGACCATATTTCTGCTACACCCAGCCAATCAGAGTGAGCATGCAAATTAACCCAACAAAGATGGCGGTTAATTTGCATACATATCTGGGTCTTGGGAACCTCCTAGGCATCCAGGTCACTCCCAGCCTGTCATCGGGGGTCTGAGCCTGCAATTGGAGGGGTGGAGTTGGGAGGGAGGAGGGAAAGAGGGGTGCTTCCCAAGCCTAAAGCCTGGGGCTTGGGAAGGGGCTGAGCTGCGACCAAACACAGACCATTTAGAAGTCAGTGCTGGGTTGCCCAGCTGTAGCCTGGCAACTGAACACTGACTGCTCAGGTGGCTAAGACCTAGAAACTGAGTTGGTGTCTGATCTGCAGCCTCAGTGGAAGCTGTGAATCAGTGTACTTACTTCTCTCTTTCTCTCCCTCTTTTTTTCTGATCTTTGCCAGCAGCCAGGCTTTTCTTTCTCCCCTGGCCTCTATGGGGGCTGCTGTGAAGCCCCATCTCTTTGATCAGGTCGAGAGATAGGTCTGGAGATGTTGACTGGCATAGGAACAAACCAATAAGAACAAAAGGTGGGTGCTGTGGGGAATCAATGGCTGTCTAGGTAGCGGAGCTTCTGACGCTGCCTAGCATAGGAACTGTCCAATGAGAACCAAATCTGGGTGCATGGGGAGCCAATGGCTGCCTAGGAGGTGAAGCTTTTGACACGGGCATAGGAACCAACCAATCAGAACCAAATTGGCCAGCAGAGGAGGTGACATCAGGCCTGCAGGAGAGGGCAATTAGGGGTGATCAGGCTGGCAGGCAGGTGAGCAGTTAGGAGCCAGTGGTCCCAAATTGTGAGAGGGATGTCTGACTGCTAGTTTAGGCCCAATCCTTGGAATCAGGCTTAAAATGGCAGTCAGACATCCCAAAAGAGGTCCCCAATTGGAGAGGGTACAGGCTGAGTTGAGGGAATATCCCCTTTGTGCACAAATTTCATGCACCAGGACTCTAGTAATAACAATAAATGTAAATCTGCTAAATTTACCAGTTCAAATACAGAGGCTCAGATTGTATTTTAAGAAGCTCACAACCTTATAATCTAGAATATGATAGTTTCAAAATACATAAATAAAATAAAATGTTGATAAAGAGATAGTATGAAAATAGCAGCACAAAGAAAGGTGGGATATCTGCCTTAATTTCAAATAAAACAGACTTTAAAAAATATAAATAAAAATTATTAGAATAAAAAGCAATAAGAAGGAATAATTTTTGAGGAAGATATTCTAACACAGTATCAAAGTATATAAACCTCAAATTGAAGAACTCCAAGGAGATACTAAAAAGTCAGCAACAATAGTAGAAAATTTTATCACATATATTGCTTAGAAATTGATAGATCAAAAAGATAAAAAGCAAATAAGATCATAGGAATTTGGACTAATACAATTAGTAGAGTAGATCTGATTGATGTTTAGAAAACCCTATCTCCATCAATTAAAAACATACATTAATTTTAAGAGCAATTGTAGCATTTACCAAAGTTGTCCACTTGTATTGACTTGACTTGGGGTGGATCTCAGGGATCAGTTTCTTTCTTTTTTTTTTTTTTAAGTTTTCCAAGAAATTTTAATGTACATTCATAGTTGAGAACTACTATAATACAGCAATTAAAAATGAATGAGCTGCTAGGCTGGTTTGGCTCAGTGGTTGAGCATTGACCTATGAACCAGGAGGTCATGGTTCGATTCCTGGTCAAAGGACATGCCTGGGTTTTGGGCTTAATCGCCAGTAGGGAGCATGCAGGAGGCAGATGACCAGTGATTCTCTCTCATTATTGATGTTTCCATCTCCTCTTCCTTCCTCTCTGAAATCAATACAAATAGATTTTTTAAAAGAATGAAATCTATCTGTAGATATTGATACAGATACATCTGTTGAAGATAATGTCCAAAAAAAAGGTCAGTTACAAAAAAAAAAAGCATATACTATTTATGTTGGCTGAAAACACAGAAGAATAGTTCCATTATTTCTAAAAAATAAAACAAATATACAGCAAAGAATAACAATGGTAAAATCTGGTGACAGGTATGTAGATTGCACTCTCAGCTACATGATTTTTATACTTTTGTATATTTAAAATATTTCATATTTTAAAAATTGAACAGGAAATATATTCATAGACATGTTAGATGTTATATCCACTGGGTAATGTAGTGTGTTGATGAGGAAAGAAACAGGGCTTTTCTTATTAGATGTCACAGATTGACATTATCTTGTTGATTTTACCACGAACCTGGGTCTTCCAGGTTCAAAATTTAGGTTTGTTAAAACACCTATTAACAGTGACAAAACTACCTGAAGGACAATTTACCAGGCTTATATAATGTTGAAAGAGAAATCCTAATGAGAAGTTTGCTTAGTGAGCACCCACTAAGACTAAACGGCATTGTTTAAACAATGACTATTTAATTTCACAGGCTCTGGCAACACCTGGGGCAACCATTTCAAGACTGGATTGACCTTGGCAATGAGATTGGAAATTCCCAAAGTCCATTTGAGAATTTTCTTGCCTCTAGACAGAGCTGAATGAGCAGAGTCTATATTTGACTCTCTGAATATCATTTTAAGGCTTTCAAAGCTGAACAACACCTCCCCATTCCTTCCACTCCCAAATATCTTTAGATCAATTAATAGAGGTTCTAGTCAGCTAAGGTTTGAGAGACATTCTCTCTTTATGTAAAATTTTCCATTTTGTGGCTTTGTTCTAATTTGGGTTGATTTCATAATATCTCTCTAAATACTATCTTACTCTTTTAATTCCGAAGAATTTAAGGGGAAAACACTGTACTAAATGCTCAAGAGATAGCATACTGACCATAATGCTTTCCTGCTTAAAAGACTTCAGTAGCCCCCTTCTCCTGGGTTAAGGCTCCACCTCCCAATAGCATGATTTGGCTCCTGCCTGTACCTATAGTCTCATCTTCTGTCCCTTTTGCTCTAGTATTGCACTCTCAGCAACGCTGAACCAACACCCTGCTTTTTGTTCCATACACACTGAGCTTGCTTCTGCCATGGATCCAGCTGCCAGGAAAGCTAATCCCTCCCTTGTGCCCTTCACTTGCTAGATCCTACCTATAATTCACTCATTATTTCACTATTTACTCAACCGTTCCCTTCATTAGGTAGCCTTTGGCACTTTCTATACCTCCTATCTTGGATTCACCACCTTCCCTCTGTGCTCCTATAGCCACCTTTGCATGATTCAATTTTGGCATTCAGCATACAGTGTTTGAAAATTTCTGTTTATGTTTCTATGTCCCCAACTGGGATTGTTTACTCCAGCAAAAGAAAGAAGCATGTCATTTTAATGGTCTCTTCTATGCTGGTCACTGACTATTTCTAGCTCTCTGCTCTGGGCATGAGGTAGGATTGTATTTCCTAACCCCTGAAATCATGTTACTAGTCCTGCCATGAGTTATGTGTGCCAGTCCTGTATGGAGAAGTTAATTTTCAGTGGGAGACCCTCTAGTCTAAGCTCTGGCTGTTCCCTTGGCTGACCGGCAATGTACAGGTAGTGACTGCTCTGTCAACCTAGAACCCATTTGAAGAGTCAGCATTTGAAATCCCGCCCTAGGGCTCTTGTACACCTTTCAGGTATATAATTTGTTTGGGAATTATTTATTTAGCTCTTCACTGTCCTTTTCTACAGGTTTTCCTAAGGTAGGGAGAGACTCATTTATTATTAACAATTGGGGGTTGAAGGGGAGAGGGACTGGTGGGTGGGCGATAAAACACGGGACATGTGTTTTTTTTTCTGACTGGTTTCCTTGGTTCTCTAACTTGGCAACAGTGGCATGACATCTAAAATAGGACTTCTTAATAGCTGAACTCCAAGGAAAGTTATTGACTACAAAAGCAGCCGCTGGTGTTTATTGAGTATGTGATAATGTTCTAAGAATTTACGGAGAGTGGAAAAGATAAACAACACCCCCACCAGAAACTTATAAAATACCTGGGTAAACTTTACACAAGAAGCCACTTGCAAATGTACAAGGGATTGTTATTGATTTGTATTGAGCAAAGACCAGGTATGTGTCATAGCATGTACGAACATGTACTTCCCATCTGTGTAAATTGTCTCTTGTGTAACTGGGCTAATGAGTGCCTATATGTATTAACTAACTGGTCACATTTACACCGCCTCTCCTTCAGGACAAAGAGCAATGTGGTCCCAGGAGTACAAGAATAGTGCTCCAAAGCTCAGAGTCCAAGGTAGAGGTGGGCAGTAATGGTAGAGGAGAGAGGGCTAATGTTGGAGAAGGTGGGAAAGAGAGTGAGCATAATTAATTCATGGGGGAGACAAACAAACAAAAAATTAGACTCATCCAGAGACAAGAGCAGAAGCTGAATTCCTAACACTACCTAACCTAGAAGGGCCTCTGCAATCTGGCTCCTGCTACCAAACCATCCATCACACTCATCCCTTCATTCCTGATGCTCCATCAAGGTTCAGATTCCTGCTGTTGCTCAAACACTTCAAGCTTTTTCTCTCTGAGCAACCTAGCACTTGATATTCCCTTTGTCCAGAAATCTGTTCCTTGGATCTTCACAATGCGTGGCCTCTCTTTTTAGGTCTCAGTTTAAATATTGCCTTCTCAGAGAGACCAGGCCTGACCTCTATACTCTGAATGAAAGGTATCTAGAAATGTTTGTTGAGTAAATGAGCATGATAGAAATGGAAACAGTGTGTTCTGCTAGGTGTTTTATAGAAACGGAAACCAAGGTCCCAAGCATTGAGGTGACCTATTTCAGGTTATCCAGGCAGAGCTAGACTCTGGTACTCTGAATCTAAATGTGCTGCTATCTGAAGTTAGACATGGAGAACCAGGGTTTAGAGACATACCACTGGTAATTAACCGCTTGTACACATGTACTTTGTTATCTGTGGAATGTGTCGCTTTTGGGGAGAGCTTTGTTAACTTTTTGTGCTTTAGTGTTTTTATCTGAGCACATCTACATATATGTTTAAAAATGTTATTAAAACTGAAAAAAATCTTTGCAACATACATCACAGAGAGCTCATAGAATAATATAAAGTGCTTCTAAAAACCTGGAAGATCTAGATTAACAACACATCTATGAAAAAGTGGGCTGGAAATATAAGCAGATAGTTTACAGGAGAAAAAGGAAAATGGCCATTAAGCATTTGAAAAGATGCTCAACCTTACTTATAATAGCAGAAATACATAGGGAAGGTTCATCGAGATAATTTTTTTTCACCTATCAGATTAACCAAAATCTAGAAGAATGATAACATATTTTGTTGGTAAGGCTCTGGAGAAATAGTTACATACATTGCTAGTGGGAATGTGAACTATACAAACCTGATGGCTAGGAATTTGGCCTAACTTTGATCTAGTATTTCAACCTTTAGAATTCTATCCATAAAATAGGTTGTAAAAGTAGAAAAAAGACTTTATACATTATTATAAACTGCAGAATTGTTTATTGCATTGTTTATTTTCTATCCTAATAGGAGAAGATTGGAAACCACTTAAATAAACTATGGAACATCCTCCCTGTAAAATACTATGCAGCTATAAACAGGAAGAGGGCTATCTCTAAATGTAGGTATGGAGTGGTCAACTCAATAAGATGTTTAGTAAAAAAAAATGAAGGTAGATATGTATACATAATATTCTAACATATGTCTAAGGAAGAGAGATATGAGTATCTCTGTATGTAGTTGCTAATATTTAAGAAACCATAATCTTATATAATAAAAGTCCAGTGACTGAAATGGTGAAGCAACCAAAGTGACTAGAGAGCAGAACAACCATGGCCCCTTGCCCAGGCCGGCCCTTACCCCTAGCAGGGATCCCCATTCTAATCAGGAGCCCCCATCAGGGCAGGCCAGCTGGCCCCCACCTGTGCACTGGGCCTCTATCCTATATAATAAAAGGGTAATATGCAAATTGACCATAATGGTGGAACAACCAGAATGACTGCTCAGCCAGTCACTATGAGGTACACTGACCACCTCTCTGTCTCTGATAGTGGCAAATAGGGAAATGGGGATGGTTGGCAGGGGACACGGTGGTGCCAGGCCAAGGCCTGCACCACCAGTCACCCCACACCCAGAAGGCAACCCGTGGTGGGATCAGGGCCATCAAGCAGGTAGAACAGCCGACGTCTTGGTTCCTCCCCACAGCCAGCAGGCTCTGATCACCTGATGGTGAATGGGGACCGGGTGTGGGTGTTGGGGGGGCAGGGGTGGGCAGGACCAGCTATGGGCAGCCAGGGAAGATGGCCCTCATTGCAGGCCAGGCTTAGGGACCATACCTGTGCACAAATTTCATGTGCTGGGCCTCTAGTAAATAAACAAAATAATTGCTTAAAGGAATAAGGATAAAGGGATAGAGATGGAAGTTAGACTTTTCTTAATGTATTCTGTTTTACAGGCATAACAATGGTACAGTGTAAATGTCTTATAAATTATAAAAAATTTTAAATAAAAATTAAAGTAATCTGAAAAATAAAAAACAAGTGACTTAAAAGTCATGTGACTATGTAGACCTAGTGTGGTAAACCCTGAAGATAAAAAAGAAACCCTATAAACAAATAACAAAAAATAATTGAAAAACTGAATAATGGTTCTGTTTGTATTGTTACCTGAAATGATTATATATAATAATATAAAGCAAATAAATGATTATGTTAAAGAGATTAGAAATAAGATTTTCCATGTAAGAGAAAAAAGAATACAAAATCACATAAGCAAAACCATGGCATTCCTAAAGAAGAATTACAAATTTCAGTATGAATCCATGATGTGTTATTAAAAAATACTTCTATTCTATCCACATAAAGTTCAACCCATTAGCAATAAACACCTCTGTATGCAGATTGTAGCATATAAATAACATTTCCAGTAAAAGGAACCAGTGATTTGGGGCGGGAGGGGAGGCGGAGGGGGTATGGGAGGGAAGTTATGTTCCAGGTCTGAAGGCAGACAAGGGACAAGAGGAGCCTGAATATCTTGTCCTGGCAGAAGGTGAGGGAGTTATTAAAGACTATTGGTCTTGTGTCAAAATTTTTCAGAAGCTAACTTGAAGAGCTTCCTATTGGCCAGATATAGAACAAAAAATCACAATAAACTACAATATATTAGATATGTTAAAACTCATGAATTCATAACGATACTTAAAAAAATAATTGGTAATCTTTGGAAGATGCTGGAGGACCAACTCATTTTGAATTATTTATAATTCAGGAAAGCATTAAGCATTTACACTTTCTTCCATGTGAGAACTCTATCTCAGAGTAATCAAATAGTTAATGAGAATTTTTTTCTTTCTATAGGAGTATCCAAGCTAATAAGGAAGAATGACAGAATTGGGATAGCACTATTTTGCAACTTCTAATTGAAATAATAGATCTAGGTAATGACCACCAGTGGCTGCTAATATCACCAAAAGAGAGACAACCAGATATCATATGCCTCCTGCTGGATGCACACAACACCACCTATGAGGTATTCCTATAAAAATGATTAAATCTTAATCAAAGCAAGGTTCTAGATCGAACATCAATTTACGTAGGAAGTTGAATGGACAAGACTGAACAAAACTGTGAGAATGAAATCAGCCAAGTCCAGAAGGTGAGAATCAATACAGGTCAAACAACCCAGTTTATTCAACAAATATATTTCAAAAAAAGAAAAACCAAAATAGACTTAAGGTCAATATCAACCAAATGCCAATGTTCCCTGTTTAGATCCTGATACAAACAGATAGACTCTAAAATTAAAAAATTATGTGCAAATCCAGTTTGTGTTCAGATGTCCTTAGTCATCCTATGAGAGTGAACATGTCTGGATATCTGAAGATTTTAAAGAATTATTGTTAATTTGAAGTGGTGGGATATGTAGTTGGGTTTTAAAACTTAGTCCTTATATTTTATAAGTTTATACCAAAATCCTTATGGATGAAATGATATGATAGCTGTTATTTCCTATAGAATAATACTAAGTATATGTATATTTGGGGTACGAGGAAATGGTTTAGCAATAGATAGGGTTATAGATGAAGTAAGAGGGGCAATGACTGTTGTAGCTGAGTGCTTGTGTTATTCCTTGTGATGTTGAGCATGTCTAGATTTTTCTTGTTTGACACTGTGCCTGGCACACACTAAGCACTCAATTAATGGGTCCCTGAGGGAGTCCAGGACCAGAACATTCTGGAGCTCTGGGAGACAGGTCAGAACACATTTCTCATGGATCCCAAATCATCTGTGAGTATTCAAGAAGGAGGAGACATTTTTATAGTAATAGAAGACTATTCACATTGTTTTGTATCTTGCTTTTTATCACGTAATAATATCTCTTGATGATTGTTCCATATCAGTGCTCAGAGAGCTTCCTCTTTTTTTTTTTTTGGCAACTATTCAGTTTTCCATTTATGGTTAGACTATATTATATTTAACCCACTCTACAGATGTTTGTTCCCATTTGTATTTCATTTTGAGCATAGTATTTGAGAACTTGTTCTTATAGGACACAGAAAGCTTTTATTTCCTACAAAGAGCTCCATGGCTCCATGGCTTACTCAACTATCAGAGGCAAATCAAGACACTCCACCACCCCACCTCAAACAAGTGCACTACACAGTTCTCACAACAATTAGATCAATTTATCTTTCAGTAGGCACCTTGGGGGACACACCCCTCAAGTGTGGGTTTAGGTTGGTTTAATTGGGGTGTGTGTTGGTGGGTGGGGTAGGATGAATAGTTCTTCACTATTGTTTGTTATATTTGAATTCATATCTTAGTCCCTAGCTGGGCCCATAGTCTTCAAGTTTCTAATAGGAGTTTCTAGAACCTGAGCCTTTAGATAACTGATACTAAAGTTCTCAGCAGGTGTAAGAGGGTCAAAGGAAATGCCTTCACACTGGGTTGTTTGGAAGTGGGACAAGCTATTAAATAAAAAAAAATTAAAAAAAGTGCAAGAGCAGAAAATGGCCTAGGGTATTTTTAAACCTCTTACAAATAGGTGCAAGCCCAAATTTAACATTGGCTGCTGTTTAATGTGGCTTTCTCTTTCACCCACCTTTGCTTCAAAGAGATTGTTTTTTTCCTCTCTCTGCCAAAATACATGGGCTCAGGTAGCAAACTGCTCAGCTCCCAGAAGCAGAGCAAGTTAGTACTTGTGAGAGCTGCACCCAAGAAGTAAAGGAAGCTGAAGTTAAACTACAACCACACCTCCTTCTCCTCCAGGTGACAAAGATAACCTTTCCTGGACTAGCCTCTACATTCCAGCAACAAGCAAACTTATGTGAAAGGCAATTGAGCACGAAAGAGAAAGCAGAACTGGAGGTTCCTGCCTCTTTAATTCTCTTCTCCACTTGGAGCTGGCCCAGTGCAGAGGTGCTAGGGAAACTTGCAGCACATTTTCTGTCTCTCAAATACTTCCTGGGCACCTTATAACACTCTTCTTTCTTCTCTCAAAAGAGCTTTTAGAAAGGGTTTGAGAAAATGCATTTATACAAAGGTAGAATCATCTGTACTATAGATAATTAATGAGCTTTAATGTATGATCCTTTCTAGGGATATTCTTACCCTTAAGCCAAATTAGTTAGTGATAACCAGCTTCAGGGGGCCTTTGGTTGGTAATAGGCACCAGTGATTCATGAATGAGAGATAGTGTGAGTAGAGGTATACTATGGAGTCTAAAATCATATAGTAGTGGCTACTTACTTGTATATGCAAAAACAGTAGTCTACACCCCTAAACATACTTAAAATATGCATAAGAATCTCACTATTAAATAAGCTTTGTTCCTACACTTCCCTGCAGAAAAAGCAAAGGAACTTTGACTTGAGTGAAAATTGCATGCAATGATCAAGGCCCAGGCAGTCCAGCCCATCATTCCATGACATGCCGAGTAGCTCTAGCCTCTGAGCCTTGTAGTTTAGCATTATGAACTAAGATTATTGAGCTTAGGTCAGAAGCATGGCGATATCTCTCAACATGAAAATATTCATTTATTTCATTCACTAATTTATTCACATTCGACACTGTATTCGACCCAAAGTCTAGTGCAACCTATTTATCTGAATCTCTGCCCTGTGTCAGCCTTGTATTCTGGGACCCCTGGTTTGAGACAGAGACTATGCAAAGTACATTCAGGTCTTGCCTTGCTGATTAATTTATCAAATAGATAGCACCCTGACTGTAATCCCTGAAACTAATCAAATTCAAGGGTTGGAAGGAGAAGGTACTCAAACTGAAAATATATGCAAAGCAGCATGTAGATTAGAAGAACTGGCAGATTAAAAGTAAGTAAACCTGCAGGACCTCTCTTGCATTCTCTTCTACTCTTGTCTGGAAGCCACTTTCTTGCAGCCTGGCTTTCTGTAGCTGTCAAAACCTCAAACTTAAAGCTATTGGCTCAGTAATTAGATGCTGGGTTTTGGGTCAGGAAGTTAGGTTGGGGAGGGAGGTGGAGTTTTTCTGTGGCTGTCTGAGCAAATATAGAAGAATTTTTTGATCTCTGCAGACTCTGAAAATGATAACCAGCCTCAGTGGGCCTTTGGTTGGTGATAGGCCATGTGGGGGGACTTTTTACCTGTCTTTGAAGAATGTGGCCCTGGGTCAGCTATCTGACATTTAGATGAGCAGCTCGGAAGGGGAATGAGTACAAAGGCCAGATAAATATCTGATGCAAAGAAAGTAATAGAAGGAGTACAGGCCTTCATTGTGCTAGCTCCTCACATGCTCTGGTACATTCTATAAGCTTGTTCTAATGATCTGGATTTAAACTATCCAAGATTCCTTAAAAACTTTCATTATCAAAAGCAAGAAACGTTAAGAGCTTTGGGAGAAATCTATGGACAGATGCTGAAATGATGTTGCTGAATGTCAAGGTAGACCAACAGAAGTCTTTAACTAGCCATTCCAACAGGGAAGTGTATTATCTGAGACTCATCTAACTTAGATTGAGTCAAATTTCTTCCTAAGAAGGTACGAACAAATGCTCCCCTTTCCTACAATGCAATGGTGAGCTGACAGGCATTCTTTCCCCACATTATACAAGAAGCCCAGGATTAAAACATAAGACATAAACAAATATAGGGGTCTTTCGTAACTTCCTTGTTTAAGGAGATTAGGTGATGTCTCAGAGTCATAGAGTCAATGTGCAAATGGGAACAATGTCTAAACAGGGTAATCTCTGGGTTAGTTCTGAGAAAAGGACACAGAGAAACAGGAAACCACTATGCAGCACTCCAAGGAGGCAGTGCTGGGGAAGAGTCTGTGGGCAGGACTGAGAGATGGAGATACAGAGAAGAGAAACACACCATGCATTCTCAGGGAATTAGGACCCAGCAAAGCAGGGAAACACTCCTTTCAACTCCTAGGCAGGAGGGGATTTCAAGGACCACAGAGGGAAACCTTACTACTCTAGAAACTGAAAGGTGGGGGGAGGGGAAGTAACTGCATAGTTTTACATGGGACTGGCTGATAGAAGTTGGATTTGAAAAAAGAATTGCAACCTGAGGATTAGGTTATACACCACCTCTGTTCAATAGAAATATAATGTGAACCTCATATATGTTTAAATTTTCTAGTAATCACATTTAAAAAGGTATGAAGAAATAGGTTAAATCATTTTGTTCATATATTTTACTTAGTGTAATATATTAAAATATTTCCATTTCCACACATTTAATATAAGTAATATTTGAGATATTTTAAATTAATTTTAATGTTGAAGTAATAAAAATTAGATTAAATTAAAAACTTGGTTCCTCTGTTGCAATGACTACATATATTTCAAATGCTCAGTAGCACATGTGAACTAGACTACAGAGCAGGTCAGAACTTGGGATCTCAAATTATGGAACCTTTTGCACTTTAAATTTGACTCCCGGTAACTGAGTTATATAAACACATGTGTTTTAAATGATCTTGAGAGTCTATTCTCTGTTGTAAAATTTAATGGTGTATGCTTAAACAACTACATGTGTGGGACAATAGTGTCCTTGATAGAAGGACTGTGTCCTTCAGGAGATTATAAGAATGTGGGAAGGGGTCACAAATGATAGTTGCTGTCTTTATCAGTCAGTGTCGACTAGGGTTTGCTTCAATAACAAAGAACCCCAAGGGAAATGCCAATTAAAGAAAGAAATTTGTAGTGCCTGACCTCATTAAACTCACATTTATCTTTATCAGAATTTGAAGAGAGAGTTAGAAAGGAAAAGAAAAAAATATTGAGGAGCCCCCAATTCCACTAAAATGCAAACTGTGTCAACAGGCCAGAAAAAAATATTAATCGGGGAATTAAGAATCCAGAGCTAAATGTCAACCAGGCCACGTTACACATCCAACTTGGGTTGGTGAAGGGGGCATCTGAGGAGATGGGGAGAGTCTACTCCCCATCCTTGCTCCTGACCCAATCTGACAGAGTAGTTACTATCTGAAACATGGATAGTCACCAAAGTAGAGAGGAAGAGTGCTCTAGGTGGCTTCACAACTATGCAATGGAACCAGAAGTGTCATAAGTCACTTCCCATCATTGGTGGCCACATCCAACCCAAAGTGACCAGGAAGTACAGTTTTACAATGTACTCAAAAAGCAAACTGAGAGGTAGACACTTGGTGAATAGGACTTCTGATTATTTCACTGTCTTTCTTACCTTGGTTGCAAATTGTGAAGTTAACTCAAAATTGGTAAGAAAATGCTGCTTATGAATTTGTGCCTTTGTGGAGTGGCAGGCCCAGAAAGACAGATTTTTAGGTAGATGTGGTTCAAATAGGAGAAGCAGTGTTGTTTTCTTCTTCTGGAAAAAAATCAGACATGCAGTTTTCTAATTGGTCTGGGATAAGAGCAAGAATTTCTGCTCAGGTACCAGGCATTATAAAGGAGAGAAAGTAAGTAAAAAAGGATTGCCTATGTTTGAGGAGCCAATTCATTCCAAACACTAAACAATGTAAAAATAACCAAGACCAAATATATTTTCAAAAGCTGTGAGTGTGAAGACATCACTGGGGAAAAGGAGATTATTTAAAATGGAAAATGTTGTCTTGTTAATTTTTGAATCACAGAATCATCATTTTTGTAGCAGGAAGTCTTAACCTCATTTTACAGAATAGAGAATTAAGTGGAAAAGTTAGATGCATTGCATGAGATGAGCACATTGTAAGTCAATGGCCTGATTGGCATTGAGCACTGGATTTCTAATTTCCTGATTAATGTTTTTTTTTTTTTCTATCCTGGTGATACAATTTGCAGATTGGTGGAATCAGGGGCTCCTAATCATTTTCTGTCTTTCTCTTCATTTTTAGTTCTGTCTTCAAGTCTTGATAGATAAAGATAGATGTGAATTTCATGAAAAGAGGGACCACAAATCTTCTTCTATAATTACCAATTTTCTCTGTCGGTAAACATAAAGCAAGAGACCTATGATGGACTGAATTGTGTCCTTCCCTCCCAGATTGATATTTTGAAGCCCTAATCCCAATGTGTTTGAGTTTAGAGATAAGACTTTTAAGGAGATATTTAAGGTCAAATGAGATCACAAGAGATGAGCCCTAACTCTTTGGGATTGGTGTTCTAATAAGAGGAAGAGAGCTCTCTGCCCACGCATGGAGGAGAGGCCATATTAAGTCTCTGTCGTCTATATATATAAAAGGCTAATATGCAAATTGTCTGCTCGGAAGTTCTATTGCTCACTATGATGTGCGCTGACCACCAGGGGGTGGCACTAAACATGGCAGGTGACCAGAGGTGGCCGTGGGGTGCTGAGGGAGTAAGGAAAGGAGGTGGTAGGGAGGTGGCAAGGAAGGTTAACCTGTGTGAATTTCATGCACCAGGCCTCTAATTTTGTTATGATAGCCCAAGCTGGCTACTGCAGAATCTATCCTAAAGTCTCTACTCCAGTCATACCAAATGTCTTGCTGAGACAAATAAACAGATGTTTCTCTGATGCACTCAATTGCTATCTGAATTCACTGGGGCCTATATTTGTGGTTGGCACAATAATGAATGCTGAAAAGGTTAAGAAAAATGACAAAACACTGCCTTCAAGAAGTGTAGAGAGGGAGATATGAAAATCACCACAGCAGGAAAATGCAAATGGAAACTACTAATCATTTCAAGTTGTAGGTGGGGTTGAACTATATCTCTCCAAAATTTGTATCTTGAAACCCTAACTCCGAGCACCTCACAATGTGGCTATATTTGGAGATGGGCCCTTTAAAATGATTAAGTTAAAATAAGGGTAGGGTGGGCCCTAATATAATCTGACTGATATCCTTATCAGGAAATTTGGACACAAAAAAAGACCAAAGAGAAAAGTCCAGGTGAAGAGGCAGCTAGACATCAGCCATCTACAAGCCAAAGAGAAAGGCTCACAAGGAACCAACTCTGCTTTCAACTTTCATTCCTACCCTCCAGAACTATGATAAAATAAATGTTTTTTTGTTTGTTTGTTTACACTCCCCTGCCTTCTTCCCCCCCCCCCCCTCAAAAAAAAAAGAAAGAAATCACCACAGTAAAAATCACTGTGGTCTAGAAATTAAACCGAGGGTCCAGGAAAAAGGAATTCTGACTAAAAGGTTGAGAAGCTTCCACAGAGAAGGCAGCATTGATTTGGGAGGGATTCTTCCCTAAATCCCCCTCATCCCGAGTTATCCTTTCAATTTGATTTATTTATCCTATCTAATAAAAGAGAAACACGCTAACTGACTGTACCTCCACTCCACCCACAAACCACGCTCACCAGCCCCAATCAGGAGTGAGTATGCAAATTAAACTAACCAAAATGGCAGTTAATTTGCATATCCAGGCACAAAGCGAAGACGAAGACATGTAGAAGGAAGCCAATGGCTACAGAAAGGAACAAAGCTGTGGAGAAGCAAGCAGGCGGGGCAGTGGAGAAGGGAGGGAAGCAGGCAGGGCAGCAAAGATCTCCTCAGGAAACCCTATTCTTGCAGGAATCCTCCTGCAACAGGCCTCGAGTATGTTATAACCACACACATACCACTTCTCAGTAAAGCCAACAGTGAATTTCATAGAAACCTGCAACATCCCAATTATGTATTTTTATGCCCACTTTGCTGAGGGGATAAGAGACTTTAGATACTTGCCTAAGGATTAACTTATTGGTGAGGAAGTTGATATTTGAAGCCAGATTGATTTGACTCCAAAAACAGCATACTGCCCTGTAAAGTAAAAGATGCTGCTGTTAAGTAGCTCAGACAACTCTTTCTCTAAGATCAATTAATTGGTGGACTTGACATTTCATTTTACCTGTAGGATATTTATTTTCTTAAATATAGATGTCCTTGCTTCTCTATGTCAGAGATCACTATGTGTTTTTTTTTTCCACTGATGTATCTTGCGTGCTGTTATCAGTATCTGGCACATGGTAGGTGCTTAATTAATATTTGTTGAAGGAGTAGTTGCTTTTAGTTTTGTTTTTTTTAAACAGATATAAAACATAGGTTTTGGAATAATAAATATACATGCATTATTCTGATCCTTCTACTTGATTGAAATGCAGAGTGGTAGGCTATTTAAAGATGGAGACTGGTGATGATGTTCTTTCAGTCGAATACAGTTTCTTGGAACTTGTGAAATCTGATAAGTCATAGAGACTTGAGGTGATAACTAACTGGAACCTGAAAAAGTCAGTGTGGAGATAGAGATATTTATGGGGTCATCTACAGAAAAGATAGCTAAGGTATGGAAAGACAGCATTGAGGGAAAGAGTGTAAGACTGGAAGAAAAGTCTAATAGACTTTCTGACTTCCTGTTATTAGGAGGCACGTATGCCCCAAACTGAACTGTTATGCCTTTATTCATCCTCACAACTAGTTCTCAGATCAGATGTATCTGCTAACATTATTTCATCTATGCCTTTGTTGACAGTTTTTTTTTCATCTGGATATGCCTTCTCTATTCATCCTCATACTCCAAATCCAAATTCTATGCAACTCTCCTAACCTCAGGTCCTACTGACTTTTCTTTCTCTGAATTTCTGCTACTTCATAAGTAAATCGGTGATCTCTGCTTCTCTGACTGCACACCCCTTCCCACAGAGCATTTTCCAGCACATCTCCCAGAACATGTATTTATTGACCCTTTAAAATATAAACACATAACTGCTCTACAACATTACACAGAAATAGGAGAAATTTAAAAGATGAGATAAAAATGAAACAATATTTTAAAATATACTAATTGTCATGTCTTCATGGTATTATTAGTTTATATCTCAGAGGAAAATATTCACTTAGGGAAGTGGCTCCTTGTTAATAACAGTGGATGTGAATATATATTCTAAATGCTTTCTGTTTTATTAATTTTAAAAATGTGTTGCCACCCTGACAGATCTGAAAAATTCACCCTTTCATTGACCTTCATTGAAGCTGATGGAGAGCTTTTACCAGGAGAGGTAACAAAGTCAGCCCTGCTGTTTTCTTGTAGGACATTTTCATGACATTTGTCCAATTTTGGGGAACTATGTTATCTATTTTGGTCTATAGGACCTATCTGAGTCTTTACTAATTGATAAATCAAAGCAAGTAAGAAGAGATAAATCCAATTGTCACAATTATTGACAAAAGAGTTCAGCCACTGTTAACTCTTTCTCTTTGTAACAATTCCACTCTTTCCTCAGGACACAAATTCTGACATAAATTCCAGGTGAAGATCCCAGTGTTACCCTCCTTTCTGGTATATCCACATCCTATCGGAGAGCTTGGTCCTATTTATATTTCATAGCACTTATTATTTATTGGTTTGAATTGTTCTGCTTTATGTGCTTCTCTGCTTCTCTTCACTTTTTCAAATTGTTAATAACATTTGGAAGTCAAGATAACCAGATTTTTTTTTGTCCCCGCTAATGGATTGATGATATGCATAGGCTCTTTCTTCCTTTATTTGTGTCATCCTTTTTCATAAGGCTTGAATCAAGGGGAAATCACTGCCCAAAGATTATTTGAGTGGCCAGCGTTTTTAGTGTGACATATGCAAACAAACCACAGTTGGTCCATGAGGACCCTACACCAACATCTATTGTCATTTCTCTCTGAATTTTCCAATTTAAGTATCTTTTAAAGGAAGGGTACTCCCCCCTGAAAAGACCTGAAAATGTCTCACTTTATAGTTTTAATTAGAATGTTCTATTCTTGTACTCTGTCAGTCTTCCTCTTCTTCCTATTCCTTCTGGAGTACAGAATATCCCACCTGATGCAGTTTTTTAAAAACCTGTATTTTGTTTAACTTTCCTCCCCAAGAGAGCAATTCAAAAAATAGCACTTTCTATGCAGTCTACTTGTAAGTAATGTTTCTAAGCCTGAATTTCAGCATTAGCCTCTAGTTAAGGATTTTCCCACGTGGTATGGTGATTGAAGGCAGACTCACCTGAGCTCTTTACTGTACAGTGAAGTCACAGATAATGACTGAAAATTTGAAAATTATTTTAATAAACACTGATGTTATAATTGTTCAAAGTATATGCATACATTTTTGGGACACCTTATATGATGGTATATGCATGTGTAGAAATATACATAATTTTCCAAAGAAAGATTCTAGTACAAATATTTAAAGCTCAGGTTTCCATGGTCACTCACACATAGAATGTAATTCATTGGTCACCATTGCATGCTTCCATTCCTAGTCCTCAGCACGGTACTCCTTGCCCTCTGTCCCCACCTGATCTCAGAGTTTCCCATCCCACACTCAGTACAGACTCAGTTTACAAAGTCATGATGGGGAGACAAATGCTACTGAAAGCAGCAACTGATATCAGATGAGCTTATGCCTCTCTTCTTAAAGCTAAGTGTTGCCAATCTACTTCTAAAACCTGGGCTCTGGGAAGGGATGCATTATGTCTCTTATAAGTACATCTGACTAGAGTAAGCCCACTGTGCAATAGGAGTTCCAGGGCCATTGTGAAGGGGAAAAGCTTGTGGTCAGTTTGAAAAAGATTTTGACAAGCAACTGCCTTACAAAACTATATCATGAGGTAAAAATGTAGCACAAACCAGAGTGCATTGTCCATATCAGAAAATGGTCCCAGACTGGAAGTAACTAAACTCTGGAATTTTCTATAAACCCTAGTGTCATCCAATGATATCTACAGCCCTTATAATAGGTACTTTGGTGTCATGTTCCACATGGGACCTGTTCACACACCCAGAACTTTGGACTAACTTAATAGGCAAAACTGATTTTAACTGAAGTCTCTATAGAATGATCTTGTTATATTGTCTACACCAAGAGGAGTTCGCACTCATGGCTACACATATACATGTCAAGAGAACTTTCCTAATACTGATGCCCAGACTTAGAGATGCTGATATAATTGGTTTTAACTGGATTGAGGGGCAGGGGAGACTAAGATTCCTTAGGGGTTTTTAATGTGAAGCTAGGTTGGGAACTATTGATACATAAAAACAAAATCATTAACAACAACAAACAGTTGATTCAGTCAAAGTTTGAAGCAAGGAAAAAAAAAGGGGGGGGGAGATCTAAAGGTAGAAATTTAAAACTCAAAACAACCCTTAAAAGTAGTATCTTTATAAATCTTGACTCTTAGTAGAACCAGTAGCCAAAACCATTGACTTCCTCAATTCTTTAGGTAAGAAAAGTCTGCTTTGTTGTACTTCCAAAAATGCTGTGCTCAGAGAGCTAGATAACATCAATACTTTGCACTTTCTCATAATTTTTTTTTTGCCTCTACATTGTTTTCCATTCCCTTTTGGAACATACTCAACTTCTTGATCCTCCATCAGCTTCATCTGCAGGTGGACAAACAGCATAGAGCAAGAATTTAGAGCTACTCTTCTTTTCCATCAAGGATCATACCATCAGGGAAATGCCTGCATGCATATCAAGACAGTTCTTCTTCTTTTTATTATTAATCTATTAATTTTTTTATTGCAGGGGAAAGGATCCAGAGGTCTGGATGGATGCTTACAGCCCCATGGTTTGTTTAAATATAAATGCACACACACGAGCACCTCCAATGCTTGTGAATTCCAATCAAGAACAAAACTGTTTTAAAACTATAACACTTCCCATTGACACCTCCAGCTGAAGAGCAATTTGGTAGCATAATTATAATGTATGGCATAATTTGGAATAGCTTTTGTTCTCATTGTGATTTTCCTTGGAGAGCTCTTTTTTACTTCCCTCTTTCCACATTGACTGAATTAAGACTCTTTGACCCTTAAAGGCTCTTTTTTCTTCACAGAATTAAAAAAATAAAGGATATTTTAATGTGAAGTGCATAAAAAAAGATAGGTATTAGAGAAATTTTGGTACACAATTCACCTCTTTATTGTGGTGAAGAGTAATTTTTTACTGTTCTCAAGCATTTTCTTCCTAGATTTTATTGGGGTGAGGGGAAAAGACCCAGGAAAGAGAATTATAGACGTCAAATGCCTCTGAAAGAAGACAGTTTACTAATTTATTCATGCCCATGGCAAGTCACAGAGTTCCTGTGAGGCCTAACTTTGATACTTTTTAAAATGAGGGAACTAGACAAAATAACCCTTAAAAGGACCTTTTAAAGCATAGGATTCTATCAGTTGGGTATATAATATGAGAGGCAGCTAGGAAAATGATTAGAAAACAAATGTCAGATCAACTTATTGTAGACCTTGAGAAAATGAAAATTCTGGCTCACTTTGGATTTAGTGATTTAACAGTCCGGATGAAGGATTTTAGAATGGTAATATGTCCAAGTCCCCTAGAAATGCTGCTGATTTTTCACTAATTGAAAGTGTCTGATTTTACAAAACCAATAGAGTGAAGGCTTCAAAATATGCCGCCAGGCTTGAGGCACCCTGTCCTGAGAGTCCTTTAACATGAATAATACAGCAAGGAACACCTGGGCTTCTCTTGTTCGTGATACAGACTGGATTTTGAAAAGATTATTTTGTTTTTCCCTAGCTATGCCTCACATACTGTACTTTTATAACTTAAAATATTATACTTTTCTCATCTTGTTCAGTGAAATCTTGCACATCTTACTGTTCTTGCTGGATCAAGTTTTCTGGCTAGTCCCTGGCCAGGACTCACTTGTCCACTCCTCTCTGCTGTTAAGCCTCACCGACCACTTCTTCCAATACCCTGTTTTAAAACATCCTCATCCTTGGCCTAGCCAGTTTGGCCCAGTGGATAGAGCATTGGCCTGCAGACTCAAAGGTTCCAGGTTTGATTCCAGTCAAGGGCATGTACCTTGATTGGGGGCACATACCCAGTAGGGAGTGTGCAGGAAGCAGCTGATCGATGTTTCTAACTCTATCTCTCTCCCTTCCTTTCTGTAAAAAATTATACATATATAATAAAATAAAAAATAAAATGTCCTCATCCTTAACTAAAATTTAAAAGATGGCCATTCATACTGCATACACACACAATTACCCTAATGCAATATTGCTTTTTATGGGCTTCCCTTTACAGTGTAATCTGTGCTGGTCCTAATAGCCTACATCACCCGATCAACTAACCGAGGGCAGACACATTGTGATTTCTTTCACAGAAGCTCATGCAGACAGAGTTCTGCACCAAAGTGTGCTAAGTACACACTGCTGATTAACATAACTAAAGAGACACATTCCCTTTCCCAAATTACTGTTGACAATTTTTAAGTGTCAGTCCCAAGTCACATGTTGGGAAGAAAATGAGATTCTATCCAGCCTAGGAGAGCACTTCTGCTCACCTCCAGGGAGTGTTAATTAAGTGTGTCTCCATCTCCCTTGAGAGTTAACACCTTTCTTGGCAGTAAACCAAACAGGTTGGCATTAAGCCCAGCAAGAATTATATAATGGCTAGGTGTTCTCCATGCATTTTTTTTAAAATGTGGATTTCTCAAAAGAGAGGGAAAACAATTGTGTAACTTTGCCCTGGTTCTATCTGGCCATGGTAAAATGGTAGGGAGAAGAAAGAAGATATTGGAAGGTAAGGAATCTTCTTTTGGGATGCAGGGTGAGCATAATGCACTCAGACTGGGAAAATCTGTCTCCCAATCTTCTGATCTATTAATTAACTCTTATTCAATTGTAGATAAGGTTTATTATGAGAAATCAAAAGCACTGCAGTTTCTAATGCCTTTTAAAATAATAAAGATTCAATTCAATATAGTACTATGTTTTTGAACAGTGACAGTCTATTTGGTTAACAGATAGCATCCCATTTCTTGACTAAGGAAGTCATAAATTTATTTGCCAACTCAGAAAGGAGGTAGTTCCTCCTCCACCCTCTACATTTAATTTGTCGTTTGTGGGTCAGCCATGTGATAAAGACCTATAATTGCTCTGTGGTGACCCTACACGGGTACCCCTACAACCATGGCCTTGCTCTGGCTCACCCTTAGAACAGTTCCAATGTGGGGTGGGGTGGGGTGGGGTAGGAGTGGACCTGCTGCTCTGAGAGAGGATTTTAATTTCCTGATAATATGTATGTGACCCCTCCCCAGTAGTTCCCTCCACTCCCCAAGATTAAAAGCAATTCTTGTGCACTGAAGAGAATTCTACGGGGCAAATAGATGTTGGCTCCATGGACTATTTTAGTTTCTGGGGTGTGCTGGTGGTAAAAGCAGGGGTCTGCCTAGGGCTTCGCCAATGTGACCACAACTCTCAGTTGGTTCTCTCCAGTGAAGAAGGGCTTCTGAAAAAACGGGCAACATTTTTCCAGAGTCCACCACTGCTTTTCAAAACCATTTTCTGGTAAGTGCCAGAGGAAGTGTTATGTGGGAGGTGGCTTGGTGCGGGCTCACTCTTGGCTCAGGAGAGCTGAACAAAAACCTTTAAATGCAAAGCTGGGCTTCAGCTCAGACTGTGGGAGAAGAATTTCTCATACATTCTAGAGTGTATTTATTGGCTTTTAGCTTGTTGTCTGCCTGCCTTAACATTTTTCCTGAAATACAAACACAACAAAGAAGAAAAAAGTCTTTACAAAGGCTATTTAGCTTTGCCTCTCAAACCCTATAGACACCATGACCATGGTGATTTCCTTTCCAGTTGGTGTGCTGTCGGGGCTGCTGGGAAAGGGGTCACCAGGAGGCCACTCACAGATCAGTGCCTGTGGCTCTGTGCTCTCTCTGTTCCCACAATGATCACCCAGGAAGCCTTACAAATAAGCCTTTCTTTTCACGTGGAGTGGATTTGCAGGTCTGGAGTCCATAAAGCCAATTTTCATTTTTAATCCTGTTTGAGCCGATCTCATTAATCAGTCAAGGCCTCCTTTTCACACTTGCCTTGGGACACAAAGGGAACCCAGTTATGAGTTGTTAATTAGCTATTAGGGGACTGAGAAACTTCCAGCGGGTCATTATTCACACTGTTTGAGGCTAATACTTATTTAATTAGAACCATTCCTTTCCTGTCATAAATCCCTAGTTAAAATAAATTTAACGCAAAATGTCAGCTCAGCTTAAAAAGAAACTGGTTGCTAATTCAAATTCTACTGACATTTTATGGAATAAATACTTGAATAATTGCTGTTCTGCCAAGCCAAGTACAGTGACTAGAAACCGAAGAGAACACGCACTTGAGGGACATTGTGTGTGTGTGTGTGTGTGTGTGGCAAGCACACAAGACCAAGAGAGTGGGCTCCCCTTAATTGTCTATCATTCTCCCATACATTTTCTTTAGTCTTTTGAGAACTTTGTGAGCACCCAAGATCTGATTAGGATAGAAGAGAATAAGAAGCAGCAGGGTGAAGTCCCTGGTCCCAGCTCACAGACATCCACCTGCTACGTGTGGACATCTTACGATGCAGCCACACATTCTTCACACCATGATTGATTGAGGCACTCAGATGAAGTTTCTAGATAGGTGAGGGTTTAGCAGAAAGCTTTTTGTATCTGTTATTGAAGCTTGTGGAGCAGGAGTTTCTATCTTTTCTTCTTGTATTAGTTATTGACTGAATGAAAAAATACCATAAAACTTAATGGCTTAAAACACTAAGCATTTATTTGTGAGTAATGAATTTGGGTCGGGCTCAGCTATGTGGGACTTTAATTTTTTATGGCACGTACTGGCGTTAACTTGGCTGTGTTTGAGGTTTTATCAAATGTCTGGCACCTCAGAGCTACTCCACAGAATACTCCTCTCCTCCCCTGCCCTCCTCTTCTTTCCCCTCCTCTCCATTTTCCTCTTTTCCCCTCTCCTCTCTCACTCTCCCTCTGCCTCTTCTCCCTCCTTTTTCCTCTCCCTCTGGGTTAGCTAGCACTTAGTGGACACAAGCTAGGCTGGGTTCTAAGACGGAGTGTTCCAAGTGGCATGCTGCGAGCTGCAAATCTCTTAAGGCTCAGCCTCAAAAGTCATCCAGTGTCACTTCCACTGCATCTTGTTGGGCACAAGGCCAGCACAAACTCAAGGAAAGGGGAACTTGACTTCATGTCTCTATGGCCTTCCAATAACAAAAGATTTGTGGCCACCCTTAATGCATCACACAAAGCTTGCCACATCCAAGCCTGACTTGGTTTTGTTGACTAAGGGTTGTGCGGTGCCTCTCGACCATCATTCCAAATGTGAATGATGAGTCATAGCTATGTGGATGCAGGAGATGTGACAGAGCCCAGCATTTATCTGTAAAGAATAGAAAAGCTAAATAAAAATTGTTAACAGGAAATGAAAATGCATTTGCTTATTAGGTAGGAGGTCTAGAGGTGGATGGTTGCCTTCAGGGGACTGAGAAATTTCCAGCGGGTCATTACTCACACTGTTTGAGGCTAATATTTATTTAAGTAAAACTAGATGTTGAATTAATACTTTAGTGATTTTGTAAAATGATGTCTTATTTTATTTTCATCTCTCCTCTGTGACATGCCCAGTATTGTCTTGATTCTAAACTCCTCTTATGGCAGGAGGGCTCCCAGTAGTAATTGTGGCTGCTTGCCTCCTTGCTCACATTCAGTGGGAGAAAGAGTCACTATGTGTGGTTCTTTCTTAAGAGCAAGAGAAGTTTTCAGAAGACCTCCCATAGAATCTCTGCATGTCTTATTTGCCAGAATTGGGTCACATGTCCATTTCTGAGCCAATGGCTGACAAGAGGTATGGGGTCATTCTTACACCAGCAGTCCCATCCTGAACCTGCCAATGGGATCAGCTTCTCTAGGAGACATGGGCTATGTGGTATGGAAAATAAAGTTGGTCTTAAACTAGGATGAAGGAAGATGGCAATGGATTTTCAGATGGGCAGCCAGAATGTCAATGCATTGCTTTAGAAAGAAATCTTTAGCCTGAGTTTATTTTCTTAAGATAGAAAATTAAAATTCCTTTTAACGGAGGCTTCTGTTTATAGAGAAATGGTTATATAATGGGCAATGTTATGGAGACAAACCTGGTAAGAAATTCTGTTTCTGCACTGAGAGAATGATCTCTCTGAAATGCCTGTTTTCACTCTCTAAAGTTAGAATAATAGTACATGTTTTTAAAGTCACGATTAAAAAGTGGTGAGACAAAGCAGGATGCTGAGACAAAATAACTAGCCCTGTGCTGGAGAGAGCAGCATAGCAGAAGGCCCCGAGGAGAGAGGGGCTGTGTAGCACGGTAGCTTTTCAAAGCAAAATATAAACATCTCTGAAAGCCCAAAATGTAAACTTTCGCAACTAGAACCATCTGGAGTGGGGAGGGAGGGAGATACAGAGCTGGGCCAGACTTCTCTGCGTGTTTCCTCCCCCACAGCATGTTTTTTAGAAGTGAAATCAGGTTATGAAGAGCACCAAGGGGAAGTCATAAGAAGATAGGCTACAACTTGGGGATATGTGTGCTCATTGAGGGAGGGGACATGGGGGAGAGCAGGCCACAGACTTGGTCTTTCTGATGGCACATTGGGTCATTAGCTGATGACCTCACCGCCTCCATGACTCCTGCTTCTCTGAGTTAGAGTTCAGCCACCAATGGAGGAACGATGGGAATGTCCC
>PVJN01027125.1:0-28373 GCA_004026805.1 Lasiurus borealis
AAAAAAAAAAAAAAAAAAAAAAAAAAAAAAAAAAAAAAGACTAGATTTGTTCCTTTTTTTTGAGTGTAGAACTTAAGGTAGGTTTATGAAAGAGACTTGGGTTCTAAGGCCAACACATTTATGTTTATGTGTAGAAAAAACTACCAATTTCATGAATGGGTTTAGTTATTCTCAACAAATATTAATCTCTTAATATTATAATAAAATGTGATTTTTCTGAATAATGTCACTATCTTGTTAAAAGCCTTTTGATGTCTGAAAACTCGTACCATAATTAGCAAAAATTATATTTTCTTATTTGTTTGGTGATCTCATTTGTTTATTTCATTTTCTCAGGACTAACGGTAAATTCTGTAAGGCTAAGACCATGCCTATCTTATTCTGTCACCATGCCTAGCACTGTGGAGAGCATATAGTAGCCGGTTAAAAAATATTTGCTGAACAAATGGCAGATTTGAAAAATCCTTGAGGTAATATTGTCTGTAATGTACTTAGACTAAATTGATTATTATTTTCAAGATTCTGGTGTGTAAAAATGATGAAATCAAGTAGCACTTTCTATAAAATCTTGTTTTATTTATAGGGAGTGGGTATCATGGTATGCTACATGCAACAGGCAGAATTCTAAGATAACACCCAAGACCCATGACCTTGTGTGACCTTCACCCCATGCCTGTGGGTGACACTGCTAATATGGCAGATATCACTCAAGATTTGGTTACTAACCAGTTGACTAATCTCAAACTGGAGATTATCCTCAATGAGCTTGACCTAATTGGGTGAGCTCTTAGAAGAGATAAGAAGCATCAAAGATACACTCTTTCTGCCTCTCAAAAAATAAACATGGGTGTTGAGAACTGACTGTGGGAGCCACACGTCAAGGAACAGCAGGTGGCTTCTGGTCACGAGTCAAAGCCAGAAAGAAATCAGGTAAATCAGTCATACAACTGTCAGAGCTGAATTCTTTCAACACTGTGAGTAAGCCTGGAAGAGAACCTTGAACTCCAAATGAGGACAACATTATGACCAGCATCTTGATCATAGTTTTGTGAAACTCTGAGAAGAGGATCCGGTGCAGCCAAGTCCAGACTCTTATCCAGTGAGAATTTGAGTTCATACATTTGTGTTATTTTAAGCCTCCAGGATGTGACAATATTGTTATCAGCAATAGAAAACCAGTACACATACTTCCACATATGTTATTTTATTCTTATAATAATATATAGATTTATGTTTTCTTTCATTATTTTCATTGATCCCAGAGAGGTTAAACAACTTGCCAATGCTTACTACCTAGTAAATGCATAGAGTTTTGGGAAGGCCATATTGGAGGTGGGTATACTACATCATGTGTAAAAGTGATGGAATAGACTAAGAACCGAGGCTGCAAAAAATATCTCCATAAAGTGGTGTGATTGTCTGTACCCAGCTGACAGTATTGACTGAATACCTGAATTCTTATCAAAGTATAATAATTGAACCTAAATCTTTTCAAATTTTAATGGCTTATAGATAAACTATTTCAGCTTGGTTGGTATTTTTTAGGTAACTTACTTGTATTCTTAGCATTCTACTCTGGTTTCATTATTTTGTTGGACATATTCTTACTGAAATCTCTCTTAAATGCTGTATGTTATGAGATATAGTAGGAAGAAAGAAGGGAAGGATAGAAGAAAGGAAGAAAGGAAGGAGGGAAGAAGAGAAAAATAAGAAAGGAAGGAAGGAAAGGAGGACTAAGTAGGAGGGAAGGAGAGGTAGAACGAGAAAGTAAAGATGAAAGGAAGAAAAAATAAGATACACAGGAAGAAAAGAAAGACAAAAACTACAAAATGATACTTTGCAACTGAGGAAACTATGACTCAGAGAGATTAAATATCTTGCCCAAAGTTACTCAGTTTACGAGATATGCGTAATTCCCAAGTCTTCTGGCTTTCAAATTTATGTTCTTTTTTTTTAGTCTCACATAAATATTTAATTCTCTTCATCCTAGGACTTGCTATTTTTATATCTGTGTATATATATTGCTCAGGCAAATCATGAGGCAAATATCTATTCCACCTACTCACAATGAGGATTCACCAGTGCTCCTCTTTACCAATTAAACTTTGTAGTAGATTTTGCATTGCTAATAGAAAGGTTGATTAAGATAAGATATGATGGATTTAAATGAACTTCAATCCGCATATGCTCCAGAAATCACACTTTAACTTCAAGATAAAATGAAGGCCTTGAAAATTTAAAGGTCCAAAAAAGTACCAAGGAAAAATGTAATTTTAGAAATGAGAAAAGAACAACAAAGTAGAAGGTAATAGAAGGAGAGAGAGAGAGAGAGAGAGAGAGAGAGAAGAGGAAGAGGATAAAGGACAAAAGGAGAGTTTTAAAACAAAATTAAAGAAAAATATATTTTCAAAATAAATCTTAAAGTCCACTCTGGTATTTATATTGTATTTTGCAATTCTTAAACAGTTCCTGTTTGTGACTCATTTATTATGAAGTTTGGATTGTACTGTTTTTTAGACCATATGGAATAGCAAAGTATCTAGAACACACTGATCCATCCAACTTGTCATTATTCTAGTATTTTGACATTTGAAATGTGATTGCTTGGTTCAGATTATTTTTCTCTCCAGAGATCAAGATATTTTTTTCAAAGCGACAGACAGGAGTGGGCAAAAGTAGGTTTACATTTGTGAGTACATGAAACAATTTATTCTGGTACTATTATTTATTAATTATTGTATTATTTTTATATGACAACTGCAAATCTACTTTTGTCCACCCTCGTGTAATAACAGTTATTGTTCATTGAGGAGGAAGGTTATATTTGAAGGCAAAGAATAAACACTGAGACCTTACTGCAGTCTTACCCATCACATTTAATGGCCACTCCATCTTTTTAGTTGCTCAGACCAAAAAAAGATTAGAGTCATCCTTAACTCCTTTGTCTCTTTCACATATAACCTATAATCATATCTTGTGACTTCATGTTCATAATAATTCCAGGACCTAACCTTCTCGCACCAGCTCCTCTGCTACCAGCCTATTCTTCCTTTGCTTTTTGTCTCCTGAAGTCTATTCTCAACCTAGAAGCTAAAGTGATTTTGTTGAAATATTACCAGATCATGGCACTTAATTGCTCAAACTTTCTAGTTGGCTCCCCATTTTTCATAGTATGAAATCCCAAATTCACTCGTGTCACCTTCCTGAAAATCTGTCCATTCATTTAAAATTTCTGACTATCACCCCATCTTCTTCTAGAACGAAGAAGCTTCACAAATATGGGGATCCTGTGTATATGTGTTTCTGTTTTATTCATAGATTTACCCTGACTGCCTAGAATAATTCTAGGCACAGAAGAAATATGTGCTAAATATTTGTTGAAGGAATAAATGAATAATTATTAATTTAAGCCTCCTCTGAGGAATACAGTATTAACAGTTACCTAAACTTCTAAAATATATATATATATATATATATATATATATATATATTATTGATTTTTTTTTACAGAGAAGAAGGGAAAGGGATAGAGAGTTAGAAACATCGATGGGAGAGAAACATTGATCAACTGCTTCTTGCACACCCCTCACTGGGGATGTGCCCATAACCAAGGTACATGCCCCTGACTGGAATTGAATCTGGGACCCTTGAGTGTGCAGGCTGATGCTCTACCCACAGAGCCAAACCAGGTAGGGCTACCTAAACTCTTATTAATGATGGTTGATTTAAAATTTTCTACTGATGTTTGGGTATTATTTAACTATCCCAATAAAGAAATTATCATAGCCCCCAAATGAACTGGAATATGGCCATCTGAGGATATATAATTAATTGTGTACCCTTGAAATGTAGCAGGTACAAAGGAAAATATCTGTAAGAAATGAAGCTGGAGGAGCAGACAGAGGATGAATTCTTTGATATGCTCTGCTAAGAAGTTTGAGTTTTATCCTGGAAGGAATATAGCATGGCCATTGAGGTTCCAGGGATTTTGAGCTCATCAAGGAAAAAGATATACCCAGGAGAGGTAGTAACACACAGCAAGCTTTAGTGGGCAGTAGTGGGTAGTGCTTGGAGAGAGTAGCATGAGAGGAAGTTCCTCATAGTATGAGACTGTCCAGATGCTTCTGGGTAAAGAAGCCCATATGTACTTAATTACATAGTAAGTTTTTTAAATAAATGGTAATTGTTATTATTATTATTTTTTAAAGCAATGGAGAACACTTGGGACTGGGTTTTAAATTGGGAGGATACCTGGCAGCAGTGTGGATAATAAATATGGCTCCAATGAATTTTGGCAGACACAATGAAGAAATTCTTGTAGAAAACTACAAGGAAAGCCAAGTGTACAGCACTGAATATGGAATAACAACAACAAAACAACAACAAACCCACAAGAAATTTAAAGAATATTAAGGCAAAAAACTATCAGGACTTAATCACTGGATAAATGTGAATGAAGGTTGAATACAATTTCTGACTTGAAAAAAATGGATGAGGACTGGTAGTTTGCCAAGACAAGAAAAACAGGAAATAGGAAATATAAAGGTAGGAGGAAGATGGTGAGTTCAATTTGTAGCATAATAAGTTTGAAAATGCTATAGAACATTCAAGTCAAGAAGTTTTGTTTGTTTTTCTTGAATTATCTATTAGCTAAGAGAATCTGAAGTGGGAAATCCAGGGTTGAAGATTTAAATGTCGGAATATTAAGGTTAAATGGTAGTTAAAATCCTAGAAGTGAGTGAGATTTTCTCTATGAAAGATGAAGGAGGAAAATCAAAAGTTGCTGATATCATTAACAATCATAAGGAAAAGAATTTCAAGAGGGAAAATAATAAATAACATCATGAGTAGGGAGAGGTCCTGTAAGGTAATGACTGAAACAAGGCTGCTGTTTTTAGCAACTAGAAAGACATTTGTAACGTTGGCTTTAATGGTGGTAAACAAGCACAGTGGTTCAGAATGTCCTAGGAAATAGGACAGTGAAATTAAGTACTTAATTGCTTTTTGAAGAAACGTGGCTCTAAGAGGAAAAGTAAAAATAAAATGATCACAAGGAGATAAAGAGACAAGATGGAAGGTGCTGAAAGAGAATAAGAAGGTAAAGATACAGAAAAGAGCAGATACACTCAATTTAAGTGAGGTTTCCAAAGAAAAGGTCATATGTGATTAAAAAAAAACCACAACAACACAGATGCATGGATTAACATTTGAAATTCAGAAGGACACCATTTAGCTAAAGTAGGAAGAGAAGGGGGTAAGGCTGGCTCTAACTATGTTTTTGTATAAAAATGTGTTGTGGAGAGAGACAGGAAATGGAGATCATTCTCCCATAATGGTCTATATATTCTCTCTAAAGTAGAATTCATTTTCTGGGAGTGATGGAGAAAATCAAAGTGGTGAAAGTCTGAAAATATTATTGTGGGGAATGAAAGAGGAAGTGGATTAGGGGTAGTTAGAAATTTTACTGTGTAGTGTTAATAGCTCCACTGATGTGGGAGACCATGAATTTGTAGTGGCATCAATCCATGTGGTTGTGGCATTTGTTTTCAGCGGTGCTTGGCAGCCAGATACCAGACTGGAAAAGTCTCTCCTGGTTGATTCAGAGCTAGATTTTTGCTGATTAGATGCAGAAGAAGGATAAAGGGAAAGGGCGCTCATGTTTATGGCAAAATAGTTATTTAAGTAATAAATCGTGAAGTGTAGGTGGACTAAGTTCACAATGATTACTTAGTGCATATTCTTCGCAAAGAGAAATACTATGTGCTTTATGTAATTTATCTATTCCTCACATCACAGATGGTCTACATTTCATTTAAAGATGAGGAGAATGGCCCTAACTAGTTTGCTCAGTGGATAGAGTGTCGGCCTGTCTACTGAAGGGTCCCAGGTTCGATTCTGGTCAAAGGCATGTGCCTTGGTTGTGGGCACATCCCTTGTAGGGGATGTGCAGGAGGCAGCTGATCGATGTTTCTAACTCTCTATCCCTCTCCCTTTCTCTCTCCTTAAAAAAATCAATAAAGCATATATTTTTTTAAAAAATGAGGAAAATGAACCTCAGCTGAATAATTGAATGAAATCAGGAAGAGGATGAGAGATTAAGATAAATCAAAGACTCAAGAATTAGAGTTCTTAATGAGATTGAAGAATATTGTTTGTGTACCTACAGGCAGAAGGAGGAGAAAATTAAGGAGATTTAACAGAAAATTCAGAAAGTCACCACAGAGTGTAGTGATCCAGAAATTATAAATCCAGACGTGGAAGAATTCTGGATGTTGTATGGTTCATGGTGTCAATATAGAGATACATAGACAATGAGGTTGGAATTTTGGACATACTGTCTGCACAGACTTGGCAGTTATCCAAGATGTAGTAGAAATAATGGTGAAAATCTGACCTTATGCTTTATCTGCTCAAGACTCTGCGAAGCATGCAGGAAGTAAGTAGGGAGTCAGTGGCATGTAAGGATCAAGCATGATGATGCTAGATGTCTGAATTTTAAGAAGTTAAGGTTTAAAAACAGTGATAGAAAAATCTCAATCTTTTGAGTCTTCTTCCTTTGTGCACCTTTCTCTTATTCTTCATCACCCACCCCAAATTGTATTATTTGCTTGTTTAATGTGTGTTGCTTCCAAGTCTGAATTGTCCACTCCTAACTCTCATCTCTCCCTTCCCCATACGTAGAATCCAACTTATAACCAGACCCTTTGTAAACTGAGCTCTCCATTTCCTTGCTTTAGCTGAAATTCAAATAATTCTCTCAAAGACAGGCTGGATTGGAGAGGGTCATTGGTGTTTGATTAGACAAAGGGATCTTCCTCCTCCTGTGAAAATTCCACCTCATGGTCCGGACCTCACTGGCCTCACATTTCCCCACAGAGCCCAGAGGTGAACTTGAGGGAACATGAGTAAACTGAAGAAATTCTAGCCCGGGCATCAGACACCCAGATTAGCTTGTTCCCAGGGCCTGACCTTGAGGTGAAGTGGCAGCCGTCCTGGGAAGACAAGCTGTCCCCAGCACCATTGCTTCATTCCCTCCTTTAGGCATCTGATCAGACTCAGCTCCTATTAAGCTTGTGAGTGACTAAAACACCTTTAAGAATTGTCCGCTCTACCCCACCTCCATGCCAGTGGCTATTAGCTCCCTTGTTTTTTGTAGTTTGTTGTACTTTAATGCTTTCTTATCTTATTGATTTTTTTTTTCATTTTGGCCCTAGCCTACTGTTCCTATCTGTTTGGCTATTTTACAATTTTTATGTTCTCATCCAAAGTACCAGTTATTTCTCTCAACACTCATTTTTTCAAACTGAGATAAGCATGCTTTCTTTAGCTTCTTCTAAGCCAGTGGTTCTCAACCTTTCTAATGCAGTGACCCTTTAATACAGTTCCTCATGTTGTGGTGACCCCCAACCATAAAATTATTTTTGTTGCTACTTCATAACTGTAATTTTGCAACTGTTATGAATCGTATCTGTGTTTTCCAAATGGTCTTAGGTGACCCCTGTGAAAGTGTTGTTTGACCCCCAAGGGGGTCGCGACCCACAGGTTGAGAACCACTGTTCTAAGATATTGGGATGAAGTTATAGTAAAGAATGAAGGAGAAAGCTTTCCGTGCCCTATTCTAGAACCTGCAGTTTGTCATAGATATTTTTTTTCAATTTTTCTTATCTGAGCTTGCTCAGCTAGATTTGTAGCCTCTTCTGTCAATCTTATTCATGAAAATATCCAGAGAAAATCTGTTAACCCCTGTATTAAATTCAAGATACAGGTCTGACCTGTGTGGCTAGTAGTTGAGTGTGGACCTATGAACCAGCAGATCACCGTTTGATTCCCAGTCAGGGCACATGCTGGGGTTGCAGGTTCAATCCCCAGTAGGGGGCATGCAGGAGGCACCTGATAGTGATTCTCAACATTGATGTTTCTACTTCTCTCTCCTTTCCTCTCTCTGAAATCAATGAAAACATTAAAAATTTTTCAAAATATAGTTTATGAAGCTTTCCTAAACTATTACTTTATAAAACCTGTAAAAACAAACTCCCCAACCAAATAAACATGGCGGGAAAGTGCGATTTGTTAGGCAGAGCCTGATGTCTAGAGCCGGGATGATTCCAGTGCCTTGTGTAGTCTCCTCTGATGGCAAAGTCTGGGCTTCTTACTTCTATGTCAACAGCTTCCTATTAGTTTTAGAGTTTTGTCAGATAGAAATGCACACCTTTATTGTAGTCTTCAGAATCTGCATTTGCTCCTCAGGGCAGGTTCTGTTATTTAGGCAAAAAAAACACACACACCAAATATTTTGAAAATAAAATAATTATTAAAAATGAACAGTTTGGGGAAAGCAGTAAAACATAACTGATGGCTTTTAGAAAAAGATGTATAATCAATATAAGAAAATTGCTTAATTTTCTGATCCTTTTACACCAGATTTTATGATTTAGAATTTGGCTGGAAAGCAAGTATTTCTCCTCTCGCTCTCTCTCTCTTTTTTTTTTTTATTATGAAGAAACTGTGGAAATACATGATTTACTGGTTTTCTGAGTTTCTATCAAGCAGAAAGCTAGCATTCTATGTTTATCATTAGATCTACACTGTAGGTACGACATTATGCCTCTGGCTTTAGATATCAAATAAGGTAATGGAGACTAGCCCCAAACTTTTACTAAATTTGCTAAGAATAAGATGCTTCCCATCAGCAACTGAACACATTAATAAAACATCTAATTTTTAACTGAGTAGCTGAACCCGTGCCAATATGTGAAAGGCAGTTATAAATTGTGACAAAATATAATAGGTTTCCTCAAACAGGATTGCATACAGTGGACTGCGGCTGCATGTGTTTGAAAAAAGGAAAGTAAATATGGAGCCAAAATTTTATTCTTCATATAAAATATACTTAGGTCTAAGTTTTTCTTAGTGAAAATTTTTTATGCAGTAGTGATAAGTTGACTTGAACAGCTTTTCTTCTTGCAATGATTCAAACACAATTTAAGAGATAACATATCTTTAAAAGATAATATCGTTATTCTCTAAATTAAATGTATGCTTTATATATTTTAGTATTTTACATATTCTTTTCCATTTTACTTGTAACTCATTTATCAAGTAGCATACAAAAACATAGAAATTAATATACAGACAATATTCCGTAAAAGTTGAGGAATTGTGGTAGATTTTAAGGAAGGCAGTAATATAGATTAATTTTGAATGAAAAAAAAACACAGAATAAATTGAAATAGCATTACCAAATGCATTTTTATAGAAGAAAAGACAGTCAAATAAAGAAGGTAAAATAATTATCTTGCTGAAAATCATGAAGTGCTATGGAGATTCGAGAGAGAGTAGAAGTTTTTTTGGGGAGAAACAGGTTATAATGGAAACATGGTTTAAATTGCTACTTGTCTACCATGCTTAACACCATATGTTTAGTTGCCCTTTTAGTTTCATTATACGTTAGCATAATTCCACTCCTTGTGTGTTAAGCTGGAGGTTGCGATGCTCTGGTCTAATCTCTTCCTTCATAAGACCCCAGCAAAGCATACCTTGACCCTGCGTGGTTCTCTTCTCATCCACTAAGAGAAGAAGCTTCTCTATCCTGTTACTGTATTTGCATTACCCACATTCTGCATCTGCAATCCCCTACCTCCCCCTCCAGTCTCAACACACTGAGACCCTCCTGGCAACTTCTTTAAAACAGGTTCTGAAAGATGACCACACTGCCACATCCCAGTCACGCCTTCCTATGTTTCCTCTTTCTTTGTTCCTTAGTTATTTTCCGCTCAGTCTGACTTTCTCAGTTTCCTCCGTGAATTCCTTTCCCCGGTTACTCTTTTTTTTTTCTTTTTTAATATATTTTATTGATTTTTACAGAGAGGAAAGGAGAGGGATAGAGAGTTAGAAATATCGATGAAAGAGACATTGATCATCCGCTTCCTGCATGCCCCCTACTCGGGATGTGCCCGCAACCAGATACATGCCCTTGACCGGAATCGAACCTGAGACCTTTCAGTCCACAGGCCAATGTTCTATCCACTGAGCCAAACCGGTTTCATCCCCGGTTACTCTTTATAGCTAAATGTGTTCAATCTTTTTCCTTTCCTTTTACTGTAGTAATCTAGTCCCCTCAGGCCCACTGGCTCTGGCCCTCTGATTTATTTGTTAGATGATTATTCCTAAATTGACCATCTCTGCATTTCATATGTTTGGATAGGGGACAGTTCTATATTTCAGATCCCTGTGAGTTTCAGATCCTTGGCCGAGTTTTGCTGGTGCCACGCCCTCCTCAGACTTGACAAGACCAATGTGGAACACGTGTCACTCATCTTTTTCCTCCCAATGGCCACCACATTTTGTGGCCACTACCTCCAAATGATCTCTGGAATCAACCCCCACCTCCTCTTCTTCACCTTTCTCTTGCATTCATTTAGGCTCTACTTATTTTGCAGTTTAGTAATATAATTTTATATCCAGGTACATCAATCAGTTGTACTCGCCCTCACGGGGGATGGAACACAAAACCTAGATGCCCTGTACAATTGAACCACAACCTTTTTGGTGTACAGGATGATGCTCCAATCAACTGAGACACCTGGTTAGGGCAATAAGTATACTTAAAAAAAAAGCACTAATATATAATTAAATATCCTTATATACTTAATCTGACTAGATGAGAAATATCTATTAGCCCATTACTAATTAACAAGTTTGTTTCAAAAAAAAAAAAACTCCACAAAATTTATAAACTAGGAGCAGGAAATAACTGAGAGCATATAAGTTTGGAATAATGTAGCTGATTATTATTATTATGTACTATAAACTAGGCATAAAGATTTTTTACTCACAAGTAATATAAGTTCCTACTGCTTTTGTTTCTTTGGCATTGGACCTACAAAAAATTTACCAGTGTATTACGTACAATAAGCAAAGTGACTCCTCAGCTAGTATCTAAGTAACAATTTTTAGGAGACTCAGGTATTCCATGTAATTACTTCGCACAGAAAGAGAGCCTGACCAGTTGCTGCAGGCTCTCTCGAAACATTAATTGAATGTGATCACCACACACAAGTTGCTTGCATACGAGAAGCACAGAAACATGGACTTTTTGCTTGTAATTGCAATGAGCAATAACAATTAAATGAAATCCCTATATATAAAAGCCTAAGCAATGAAACAACCAAATGACCAAATGACAGGTTGATCCATCACTATGATGCGCACTGACCACCAGGGGGCAGATGCTCAATGCAGGAGCTTCCCTCTGATGGTCAATGCACTCTCATAGCCAACCTCCCACAGCCTGGGCCAGCCAACCTCCCATGGTCCCTCCCCTCGGCTGGCCCCAATCAGACCCAATTGGGCCTGGGGAGATGGCCCTAATGGCCCTGATTGCTGGCCAGGCCAAGGGACCCCACCCATGCACGAATTCATGCACCAGGCCTCTAGTAATTACCGTAATATTCCCTTACACTGGAAGTGTTGCACAATTCCTAGTATATTACATCAGAGGGTTTAATTTTCCAAGGCAAAAAGAAGGCAATTTATCGTCTATCAGTATTAATAATACTTAGAGCTAAATATGAACCCTTTTCATGTCTAGATGAAGTGGCTTAGTAGCAATGTGTATTCTCCTAGTTTCAAATCCGTAGTCGAAAACAAGAGCATGAAAACAATAAAAGTAGCCAATTTGTGAAAATACATTATGTACAGCCTCGTATTCTTTGGGATTTTAAAGTAAAAAATCAGAAAGTCTTTGGTTTGTGTTTGGTTAATAACAGAAAGTATTTCCTAAATTTAAAAAAAACGAAATGCCTACTTTATTAATGGAACGAAGAAAAGTTAGCCTTCTCTCTCACCCCACCCCATCCAAAGCTTTGCCTCCAGATGTTATTTCGTATTCATTTTGCAATGTTTATTATGACAGTCCGAGCTGTTTATGTTTGAAAGATACATTGGTCAGTTTATTTATAGAGAGACAGCTTCTTGAAATGAAGACAATTCACTTTGGGCGGGTGGGTGAAAGCGGCACAGTCTTGCAAACGGTGAGCCTGGTTTTCTCCAGTGAGTTCTCTGTCATTTCTTTCATCATGAGGGAGGACCTTATTTTTCTTTGTTTTCTCTTTCTTTTTTCTTTTAATCCTGTAAGGTTTTCCAGGATCTACCCTGAGAGGAAGAGCCCAGCTCCTGGAGCTGTTCATCTGATAAGAAATGAAGAAAGAGGCAGAATGTGTGACTGAGCCCGGGTGCCTTTGCTTACAAAATCTGGAGCCTGCCGATGGGATGAGATGCTCAGAAGGCCCCCAGGAGAGAGAGAGCACTTGGTTTTGTTCTGAGAGAATCGCTGGTACTTCTCAAACCAGGCTTGGTCCTGGCTAGGGGACCAGGGACTGTGGGGCCCTCGGTGGCCGTGTTTGTGCAGTCAGGCTCTATGAAGGTTCTGGAAGCCATGGGTCCTGAGATTCTGCGTTTCCTTTCCTTCACGTGTTACAAAGTAAAACCGTATTAAACTGTAAAGCCAGGATGAGAAAGTTCACACAATTCTCAGTCTCCTCACTGTTAACCTTACCTCTGCTTCCTCAAGTCTTCTCAGAAGGTGCTTTGTCTTTCTAAAGGGACACCCAGCACTGAGTCTGGGGGAGTTGCAGGCAGTGGAGGGAGCACTGCACAATGGAAACAGAGAGTGTGAGAGCAGGGAAGGCCTAGGGAGTCCCCAGGACTGCTTTGCACGAGGCAGTGTGGCGTCCTTAGAAACGTCCTGAGAAACACATTGCCTTCCTTTGAAGCCTCTTTTTGCAGATTAGAATATCTGAGGGATTCCACTTTTAATGATCTTCTCTGACTTTAGTGTTATTGTTCTCTCCACACTTAAAGAAGCAACCTGGGACTCAATTTGCTTTCTTAAGTATTCTTCTCAATTCACTTTAGTAGTAATGATTGAGTGTTGCAGTGTTTCAAGTAAATAACACAAGAGCAAACAGGACAAAATGTTCCCTTTCTTTGAGGAGCAGAAATCATTAGACCTGGCTACATCTCCAACTGAAATGCTACTCAAAGGTATAAATATTTTTTCAGTCCTTTGAGGCACTGCTTGGGTAGTAGGTCAAAACCTTAGTTTTCCTACCTAGTTCAGTAGTCATGATTGTTTTTAGAAATACAGACTCTTTTCCCCCTTCAAACTGATAATCAAACCACTGTATGTCTTTACAAAGTTAGAGTCCTGTATTTTCTCATTTTCTGTTACTTATGGTATCAAAACAAAAAATTATATAGCTTCAAAAGAGTAAGTTTTCTTATCATTTTTACAGAGTAGAAAATCTACCATTTTCTATGGATGCCACAGCTGGTTCAGCAATAATTATAATGAACCCAAAGCCTTTAGCCTCCACCTAGAGACGTTATAGACAATTTTAGGGAAAACATTTACATATGAAAATACTAAGTCTAATTGGGTAGGTTACTGACACACGGCTGTTAATGAGTGACACAATTAAGAATGGCAGAATCTTTGATTTGATTATTTGTTTACTTAAATGATGGCTCATTAATGGACGATGCTATTGTCTAAATGTGTCCCCTTACCTCCAAGTCATATGTTGAAAACTTAATGTCCAATCTGATGTTGGAAGAGGATGGGACCTTTGGGAGGTACTTAGGCTGTGAAGATGGAGTCCTCAGATTTTGGAGTAGTACACACATAAAAGGGGCTCTAGAGAGCTTCCTAGCCCCTTTCACCAGTGAGGACCCATTGAGCAGGTGCCATCAGTGAAATAGAAAGTGAGCCCTGGGAGAAGGTGAGGTCTCTGGTCCTGGCAGGACAGACAAATCCGCGCACTGTGAGAGCTGGAGACTGGGGAAAATCTGTTCCTAGAAAAATCCATGGCTGTTGGGGCTGGGATAACCCGTGAATGTGGTGTAACCCAGAGGTGCTAACAGGAGTAATCTATAAAAAGCAACCGATTTTGACCTGATGCAAAAGAACAGACTAAAAATTTTAAAAGTGTGCTGGCTGCTTAGACACAAGGGGGAAAAAAAGACTGCACAGACTTGCGTGCAACCCTGGAGTTTGCACGCTTATGCTTTTTCCTGTTTAAATCCTTGCTTCTGGTTTCTAAGTCAAATACATAGGAACACCTAATTGGGGACACCCTACGAGACTGCAGGGGAAAGTTGTTTTTCTGGAAGCTGGGGATCAGTGTGGGGAATAACCATCAGAGAACCAGCTCTGGAGCAACCCACTCCCCCAAACCGGTATTGAGTGCCACAGGGAAAGCAGGATCTAAGCACAGGCTAGAGAGGACCTATAGACACAGAGGTCAATACAGGAACACTGCCACCCAGAGGTTCAATCACAAAATGACTCTTGTGTAAACACAAATAAAGGAATACAAGAAATTAAGACACACCACCTGCTTAAAAATCAGGACTGGCTCACAACACTGAGGAGCAGTGGAACACAGGGAACTGCAATACTGTCCTGACTGGGAAACAGGTGGGCCACACAGAACAATAGAGGAAGTTAATGACCTTTACTACTGCACATTTTTAAAAATTTTAATTTATTTACTTTTTATTTTATTTTTTCATCTTTTACTTAAGAAAATAAGTTTTTCTTTTTTCATCACTTGATTTTACCTTTTTAATTATTACATTTTTCTTTCCTTTTTAAAAATATTTTATTAATTTTTTTTTTATAGAGAGGAAGGGAGAGGGATAGAGAGTTAGAAACATCCATGAGAGAGAGACATTGATGAACTGCATTCTGCATGCCCCCACTGGGGATGTGCCCATAACCAAGATACATGCCCTTGACCAGAATCGAACCTGGGACTCCCCAGTATACAGGCCAACGCTCTATCCACTGAGCCAAATTGGTTTTGGCTACATTTTTATTTTCAATTAGTATTATTACTACTACTATTTTAGCCTTATTTTTTTTAAAGTGTCATTTTATTTTCTGTTTATTTTGACATTAGGATTAGTGTTCTATATTCTATTTTCATGTTTCCTTCAGCATCATTTTACTCTATCTCAACTCAACCTTTATTTCATCACTCTCTTCCTAACTTTTCCCCTTTTGTTGTCCTGTTTCTCGTAGTCCTTTCCTGCTTTAGATTTTCCCTGTTCTTTATTTTTACCCCCTGTTAAAATTTCACCCTACTTATATATCTAATTTCCAATCCCCTGATCCAAGTCCATACACACCTTTCTCTTCTCTGTCTTCACTATCTAAAAATTGTTTTTATCTTTGTCCTTTTGTTGTTGTTTGCTTGAATGTTGATTATATTGATTTTTTATGCTTGTTTGTGAGATTGTTTTGCTTATTCTTTTTGTTTTGTTTTGTTTTTTGTTTTTTTTGCTTCTGTTTTCCCTCACCTTGCTTGATATTACTTGTTGTTTGTAGTTTGTATTCATTTCTAGGTTCTTGTTGTTGGCATTTGTTGGGATTAGTGGCTATTCTATTGGAGTTTTCTCCCCATAAATAAAGTTTGTTCCCCTTTTATTTCTTAATCTCTTTCCTATCTTACTTTTTTTTTACCTTTTTTCAATTTTATTTTTGCACTCTTTTCTTTCTTTTTTGTCCCCCTCTTCTTCTTTAACTCTTATCCTCTAATTTGCCTTTCTCTGGTGGTCACCTTTATTTGTGGTTATTAATATTATGAATACATTTCTGTTCAGTGCCTTATGCATTGTACCTGGTTGTGTTGTATATTGTGCCTTTAAATCAACGCAGGAGAGAGAGAACTACATAACTAGACACCCAGAGAACAGAAACCATGGGGAGACAAAGAAACAGCCTGCATATGAAAGAACAGCAGGAATCACCAGAAAAGGAAATGCAGGCAAGCAACCTATCAGAGAAAGAATTCAGATAAATGGTCATAAGATGGCTGAAAAAAAAAGGAAGATAAATTCAACAATATGACTAAGAAACAAGAGGAAGTGAAGAAGAACCAAGAAGAAATTAAAAATGACATAGCTGCTGTAAAGAAATCATTAGAAAGCATCAAGAGTAGGCTAAAAGAAGCAGAGGACCACATCAGTGAGCTAGAAGACAAGAAAGGAAAAAATAACCAAGTACAGCAGCTTCTAGAAAAAAAATTAAAAAGCAGGAGGAGAGTCTAAGGGAACCTTGGGACAACACAAAACAAAACAACATCCATTTAATAGGGGTTCCAGGAGGAGAGGAGACTGAGCAAGGAATAGAAAATCTGTTTGAAGAAATAATGACAGAAAACTTCCCTGATATAGGGAAGGAAAGACCCACACAAATCCAAGAAGCTCACAAAGTCCCAAGCAAAATGAACCCAAGACCGATGCCAAGGAATATTATAATTAAATTGGGAAAAACCAGTGACAAAGTAAGAATCTTAAAAGCAGCCAGAGAGAGACAGAAAGTTACCAGACTAGTGACTCAATAGAAACTCATCAGACCAGAAGAGAATGGAATTAAATATACAAAGTCATGCAAAGAAAGGGTCTGAATCTGAGAATACTGTACCCAGCAAGGCTATCAATCAAAATTAAAAGGGAAATCAGGAGCTTCACAGACAAAAAAGGACCAAGGGAATTTATTACCACCAAACCAGCAATGCAAGAAATGCTAATGGATTTGCTGAAAAAAAAAAAAAAGAAGAAGAAGCGAAAAAGAAACACAGGGGTAAAGAATAAAAATGGCAACAAATAAGTACCTATCAATAATAATGTTAAATATAAATGGATTAAATGCCCCAATCAAAAGACATAGGGTAACAGATTGGATAAGAAAACCCGATCCATATATCTGCTGTCTACAAGAAAACCACCCCAGAAAAAAAGATGTGCACAGACTGAGAGTGAAGGGATGGGAAAAGTTTTTTCAGGCAAATGGAAATGAAAAAAAAGCTGAGGTAGAAATACTTATATCTGACAAATTAGATTTTAAAGTGAAGGACAAAACAAGAGATATGGAAGGCCACTTCATAATACTAAAGGGAGCAATCCAACAAAAGAAATAACTCTGGTAAACATATACGCACCCAACACAGGAATACCCAAATACATAAAAAAAAAACTCCTGCAGGATATTAAGGGAGAGTTTGGCAGCAATACAATCATAGTAGGAGACTTTAATACCCCACTATCACCATTGGACAAATTCTCTAAACAAAAAATCAGCAAAGAAACATCAATCCTAAATGAAGCACTAGACAGATGGAATTAATTGACATCTTCTGAACGTTTCACCCCAAATCCACAGAACATACATTCTTCTCAAGTGCACATGGGTCATTTTCAAAGATAGACTATATGTTGAGTCATAGGCAAAGTCTCTTCAAATTCAAGATGATAGAAATCATATCAAGCATCTTCTTAGATCTCAGTGGCATAACACTGGAAATCAACTATAATAAAAACAATCCCCTCCAAAAAGTCAAACACATGGAGACTAAACAGCATGCTATTAAACAATGACTGGGTAACCAGAGAGATCAAAGAAGAAATAAAAAAACATCATGGCAACAAATGACAATGAAAACACAACAATCCAAAGTCTATGGGACACAGCGAAAAAAGTCTTGAGAGGGAAGTTCATAGCTCTACAAGCCTACTGCAAAAAAAAAAAGAAACAATGGTAATAAATTACCTAACCCTACAACTCAAAGAGTTAGAAAGAGAGCAACAAGAAAAGCCCAATGTAAGCAGAAGGAGGGACATAATAAAGATCAGAGTAGAGATAAATGACATTGAGACCAAAGAAACAATACAAAAGATCAACAAAACCACAAGCTGGTTCTTTGAAAGGATAAACAAGACTGATGAACCTCTAGCCAGGCTCACCAAGAAGCAAAGAGAGGGGAACCAAATAAACAAAATCAGAAATGAAAGAAGTGAAATAACAACAGACCTCACCGAAATACAAAGGATTGTTAAAAAAAATACTATGAACAACTCTATTCCAACAAACTGGACAACCTAGAGGAAATGAGACATATTCCTAGAAAAATATAACCTCCCAAAACTCAAACAAAAAGAATCTAAACATCCCAATAACTATGGGAGAAATTGAAGCCGTCATCCAAAAGCTTCCAGCAAACAAAAGCCCAGGGCCAGACAGCTTCACAGGAAGTTTTATCAAACATTCAAGGAAGAATTAAAACCTATTTTCCTCAGACTATTCCAAGAAATTCAAGAGGAAGAAACACTTCCAAGCTTCTTCTATGAAGCCAGCATCACCCTAGTACCAGCAAAAGAAACCATCAACAAAACAATAAGAAAGCCTACTGTATGGGAGAACATATTTGCAAATGTTATTACTGATAAAGTTTTAATCTCCAACATCTACAGGCAAAGAAGATGAGTGATCCAATAAAAAAAATGGGCAACGGACCTATATAGAATCTTTTCAAAAGAAGACAAAAGGGAGGCCAAGAGACACATGAAAACATGCTCAAAATCACTAATTATCTGAGAGATGCAAATCAAAATGACAATATAATACTATCTCATACCTGTCAGAATGGCAATCTTTAACAAATCAACAAAAGACAAATGCTGGAGAGGATGTGGAGAAAAAGGAACCCTTGTGCACTGCTGGTGGGAATGCAGACTAGTGCAGCCACTGTGGAGAACAGTATGGAGTTTTCCCGAAAAACTAAAAATGGAGCTTCCATTTGACCCAGTAATCCCACTCCTAGGAATATATCCTAAGAAACTAGAAACGCCAATCAGAAAGGATATATGCCCCCCCTATATTCATAGCAGCACAATTCACCATAGCTGAGGTTTGGAAACAGCCTAAATGTTCATCAACGAATTAGAAAATGATGGTACATCCACACAATGGAATACTATGCTGCTATAAAAAAGAAGGAATTCTTACCATTTGCAGCAGCATGGGTGGACCTGGAGAGCATTATGTTAAGTGAAATAATCTAGACAATAAAAGAAAAATACCACATGATCTCACTCATTTGTGGAGAATAAAGAACATTATAAACTAATGAACAAAAAGATAGATACAGAGGTAGTAAAGCACCGAACAGACTGCCAAATTAAAGGGGTATGACTGGGGAGTGTTGGGGAGGAAGGGAAATAGATCAACCAAAGGACTTGTATGCATGCATATAAGCACAACCAATGGATACAAGACTATGGGTGTGGGAGAGGAGTGGGATGAGTGCATGTAACAGGGGTTGGGGAGGTTGGGAGAAAGTCAATGGGAGAAAAAAAGAGGGAGGTATATATACTAATATATCTAATACTTTAAACAATAAAAAATTAAAAAATTAAATAAAACCAAAAAAAAAAAGAAAGTAAGCCCTCACTAGGCACCAAATGTACCAGTATTTGATCTTAATCTTCCAGCTTCCAGTGTGTCATCTATAAGCTACTCAGTCTCTGGTATTTTATTCTAAGAGCTCCAAATGGACTCAAATAGATAGCAAGTTCTTCTATTGATTGGTTTCATAGTCATTTTCCAAAGGGACTACATCAAACCCGAAACAAGTGATGATTTTCTATTGTAATTTACCTTCAAGTTTATTGATTTTTTATTATTCTTTGCTTGTCAATTTAGTCTGAATTCATTTATTATGTAATTGACTATTTGTTGTTGTTCGGGGATAGAAGAGTGGAGGCAAGGAAACTGATTTTTGGTCCTGAATTTCAAATTGCTTAGGCATATAGGAATGTCTATGCCCAAACAATCTGATTTGATGATTATGGAAGGGATAATTTTCATAATAAACCTGGGAAATCTAGAGACCTAAAAGAGCATATTCAAATGATATCTTATTTTCTATAAATAAATAACATTTTGAATTTGATTGGCTCATACGGAAATACAAATTAAGCTATATTCTCTTCCCTTTCACATGTTGCATATCAAGCCCTGCTTAAAGTACTCTACAGTCAACAAGTGGAAATTTTGGTTTAATTCAATAATTCTTACTCCCCCTCCTCTCCTCCTAAAAACTCCCAACATTTAAAAGGAGACTAGAATGGCAATCAAGAAAGCTAGAATTCATTTGCATGAAAATGACGCACTTTCCTAAACTGACTCTGTTTGTCTATGTCTTTTTGGAATTGTAAATTATCCTCACTGCTGGTTTGGATAAAGGAAAATCGTGTAGTATTTAATGTGAGTTCCTAAAGTGAGTCATAACCATTTTTTACTATGGGGAAAAAGTCAGTAAGGGCAAACTGAGTGATAAATGGGACCTGCTTGTAAATAATTACCGCAGGAGGAAAATCCCTTCGATGTTAAATACCAAGTGTTTTCTTTTTCTAGTTTCCTTTTGTTTTATTACCCTACTACTTTAAGAGTAAATAGCATTTTTCCTTAGTTTTACATTAAAAGTAGAGGCACTTACTAAATTATTTTTTTCTTTTTCTTTTTGTATAGCATTGTAGAGGACAGGCAGTTCATGTACATGGCTGTCACGGACTAGCTGTAAAGATGAAAGTAAGATATCGCAATCCTTTTAGGGATCATAAATTTTTTTCTTCCTTTTATTTGTTTTTTAAACTTGGAGTTGGCTGAGCTATTGCAGAACTACCTCTTGGGAAGTGGGGACCCAGCAGGAGTGTGCACGATCTGGGGAGAGAGAGCATGTTTGTTACATTCACTGACTAAAAAATATCTGTGTAGAGCATCTCTATGTAGAGGTAGCTTATGTTACTGTCTTTGGGCACCACAGAGTTTATCAAGTGAAGTGGTACTTCCTGCTCCACCATGGACTTAGTTCCAATGGCGGCAGCTACAGAAAAACAGGCTGATGGGAATGGCTGCGTGCTACATTCTCAAATTAGTGTCTCTGTTAACTCCTTCCAGGAAAGGACATGGATAATTTCCTCTGAGAATCAAGTCTCCAGTGAGTCAACATGTGAGCAACGGCAAAAGGAAAGGAAATCTGTTGCTGTAGTTAGTAAAAGGCTAGCAACAAGAGTAGCTAATGTTTATTATCCGAAGCACTTATAAATGTATCATGTCATTTCAGATTTTATTATAAACGTGGATGACTGTAAATTTTAAATTAATTATTTAATTGGTTGAAATGATATGACTCTTGCTTCAAATCTATTTGTGATGAAAATTTTATAGAGCTGAAACCATTTTGGCTCACTGGATAGAGCATCAGCTTGCAGACTGAAGGGTCCCAGGTTCGATTCTGGCCAAGGGCATGTACCTTGGTTGCGGGCACATCCCCAGTAGAGGGTGTGCAGGAGGCGGCTGATGGATGTTTCTCTCTCATCGATGTTTCTAACTCTTTATCCCTCTTCTTTCCTTTCTGTAAAAAATCAATAAAATCTATTAAAAATAATAAGATTCTATAGGGATAATTCAATAATACACCAGTGATAACTTAGCCAGAAAACAATGATAATTAAAATTATTACTCAGCTTTGTTTAAAAATATTTCTAATGTGCATTTTCTAATTCTCTGTTTTTAAAGGTAATACTTAATCTTTGGTAGATGATTTAGTATCTTGGACTATCTAAACATAACTCTGAACAATATTTTCCATTTCACACACCTATAGATATGGAAGTGTAAGATATTTTTTTCCAGCTTTTTTTTTAAACATATTGTTCTATGGTCATGTAATTCTGTATTTTGAAATTACAGTTTTGCCAATTTTCAGCTAATGGAATATTCCTACCAGTAGAGATTCTCTTTACAACTATATTTTTATGAATAGAATAAAAAGTGGTTATTTTCTTTTTGCATGTCTTCTTTCCTTTTTTATTTACCTGTTTAGATGATGGTTACTCCTTGAATTACCTGAGAGGCAGAATGGGCAAGAAAAGGTATGTGATGATTAAAATACTGATGTTGAATATTCGAAGTAGCTGGGAGAAAGTGAGGCACGTTTGAACTAAGTTGTTTTGGCAGTTCTGATAGAAAAGACTTGGTGTTTCTTCCTGCAGCAATACAGTTCTGAACAGAGACTCAGGGAAAAGATGATAGTGCTGGAAAATATCCTGCTCACACTGGAAGAGAACTGAAATGAGAGTCAGTCCACAGTTATAAGGGGTAAGAGTAACACGGAACTCTTCCCAGGAGCCATACCTGTTGTCCCTTTCTGTCTGATTTTGGGCTTTTTTCTGATGGCATATAATTCGCATTTCTCCTTTTCCTTCCAAGCACATTTGCTTTCTCCCATCCCATTCACTGGCCCACTAGCCAGCCCACAGGCCCTGCGTGAACGTGCACCACACACACACACACACACACACACACACACACACACACACACGGTCACATGTAGGTTCAGATTCAAAGGTGAGTATTAGCTCTGTGATTTGACTTCACCGTCTTCACCTTCATGAAGTCTGATTCAGACCATGGGAAAATACTTCCATAATGTGTGTCATGGACATTCTTGGAACTAATTATAAATATGGTTTTAAGGAATATGATGTAGGGAAGGGGTGTGGGCTTTGGAGTCATGAAGAGCTGGGAGTGACTTTCATGCTCACTGAATGCTGGCTGTGTGACTTTGGATATTTTTATGTGCCTTATTTTCCTCATTTTATTTACTATTTTTTAAAAATATATATTTTATTGATTTTTTTACAAGAGGAAGGGAGAGGGATGGAGAGGTAGAAACATCGATCAGCTGCCTTCTGTACACCCCCGACTGGGGATGTGTCCGCAACCAAGGTACGTGCCCTAGACCGGAATAGAACCTGGGACCTTTCAGTCCACAGGCTGACGCTCTATCCACTGAGCCAAACCGGTTTCGGCCATTTTCCTCATTTTAAAAACATGAATGTCAATAACTCAGTGGGCCTCTGTGATAATTACATAATATAACTAAGTCAATGGTAAGAGGCTAGTAGAAAAGAGATATAGGCAATTTTTGTTACTTTTTCTAATAAATCTAGAAATATAATATAAACAGTAATACATACTAAGTTAGTGAGATCAAGTAACATTTCTTGGAATGGGACAAATATAATTTGATTTAACCAACAACTTTATTTAAACTTATTATTTCAGAGGAAGATGCATTTATATTGGCTTCTAGGTTACTCTATTTGTATTATAATTGAGGAAGAGTCTACTGGGATATCCATGGGATCCTTGAAATTATTACATGTTGTACACTTACATGGATATTAACTCGTATTACTAATCAAGAAATAAAATTAATTTTTATGTGTTACTTGTAGAAATAGTTATTACTTTCCATTGATATTTATATTTGAATAGTTATTATTATAGTGATTAACCTTTTTAAAAAAATATATTTTATTGATTTTTTACAGAGAGGAAGAGAGAGAGATAGATAGTTAGAAACATGGATGAGAGAGAGACATCGATCAGCTGCTTCCTGCATGTCTCCTGCTGGGGATGTGCCCGTAACCAAGATACGTACATGCCCTTGACCGGAATTGAACCTGGGGCCTTTCAGTCTGCAGGCCGACGCTCTATCCACTGAGCCAAACCGGTTTCGGCAACCTTTTAATTCTCATAATAACCTTGCAAGATTGGCATTTTCATTTCTTTTTTGAAATGGGGAATAGAAGCTCTGAGAGACCACCCAACTATCCTAAAGTCACATAAGATATAACCAGTCAAATAACAGAAGCGAGATGTTAACATGAGCTACCTAATTATAGCTATGGTGACTTTCCTACCTTCTTTTTTATCTCCCTTTGTGAGAATCCTCCTCTATTCCTGGCATAAGCCATATTTATGTATTTCTTCTTTTCTTCTCAATGTTATTCATGGCCATATTTAAAAAGCACTAGTGTAAATAATGTTTAATTTAACAACATCAGCGTAGTGGAGTTTAATCTGTGTACTTTGAGATTCTACACATTTCCACCTTCGGGAACAGCAAGTTGAAAAACCCAAAGGACACTACTGTTGATAAGGACTAGTTAGGATTATCACCTTGAACTAACAGCAGTGTCACATCCTCCCCTAACCGGGACCAGAGAGATCATCTCCAGCCCGCCACTTCCATAATGTGCTTAAGAAATGGGGTCCACGAGCTGTTAAGTGATTTGCCAGTGGTTCGTGCCTGGGACTGGAACCTAAATCTGCTGATAGAACAGAGACCTCCTTTTAGTTATAAAGCAGAGTCTGGAGATCAGAGCAGGAGTGTGGATCAGACATAGACAGATTTATGTTGCTTTACTCTCTCAGCTCTCTTTGTGCCAAGAACTTACCAGCCATCTGTTACCATTAACAGCTTACCAGATGTTAGAGGCAGAATCAGAGCGGAAAGTTAATGCCTTGTGACCAGAAGTTGGTCACAAGTTTTTTGCTCGAAGTTGAGTAGGCTGCTTGCAGAAAGGTCATAAAGATTCCATGTGCCTAAAGATCTATGAAAGATGAAATTGAGAATTGCAGTTCAAATTGATGCTACTTTTGTCTGCAGTTATATTTCACCCAATGTATAAGTATTAATGTTAGTTTTATTTCACTTTCCTTTGTAATACTTCTGCTTTTAAGTACTTCATCAAAGACTTAGATGGCGTGCCATTGTCTGGAGGACCACAGGTTAAAAGTCGTGTCAAAACACATGAGAAGACATGATAGTCATGTGCCACATTTTTGTGTCCTGGCTTATCTAACCCCTCTCCAGCACTGCAAATGCAGGCATGAACTTTCCCAGTAATTGCTTATTGAAACAATGAAGACAAGGACAGACTTAAAAAGGTACGCAAAAATAATTTGGCCACTTACGCTTGACTAGATAAGATTGAGGACAAAGATGGTGTTTGAAATCAAAGAAAAACTCTAGAACATGGGAATATACTTTGGTTATCCTTGGAAACATAAGTTGTAGTTGAAGATAGAATTATATTTATGCATTGGGACTAGATCTACTTAGTGGAAACACTTTTCTCCCGGGGACACACAAAAAAAAAAATCACCAGAGTAAGAAACAGGAATACATCATTCAAATTGTTTGTGTTTTGGAAGAGCAAAAGAGAAGAGGACATGAAAGTGAGCCAATCAGCCCACATGACAGTGCAGTTGGTGGGGAAGGAATGACCAGCGACAGGCAGCCAGAAGCCCAGGTCACTGCAAATGCTTCAGAAAGCAGTGATCTCTGGGGGGCTAGGAAGCATGGTGGACAGAGCAGCTGCGCCTCCTTCCCTTACAACAGGAAGGATAAGGCGGGTCATGAGATTCTGGGCTGCACAGAGGTGCCTCTTCCTGCCCTAGGCTGGCTGTGTCCTCTGTGAGGCCCTCAGCTAAGGTGACTTCAGTCCCTCAAAGAAGTCCACAGACTGAGGAAATATGGAGGAGAAAAGGTCAGATGTTCACGATGCGGGAAAAATCAACATGCAAGAAAAGATGCTAATTTCTAAGCAATAAAGCAGTGCGATAATTTAGGAAGGCCTTTACATCTGTAACCAAGTATTTGTTGATTAAAATAAGAAAACACATTGAATAAATATCTCCTAAAATGCTATAAATAAATCACCTTTGGTTCCTGTCCAAAGATGGATTTAAAAAAAAAAGCAATGTTAATGTAATATGTTCTAACTTACATAGGATGTAGAATGATCTTTCCTAATCCACGAGACTGTGAGAGAACGAACTCTCCAATAAAACAAAATGAACCAAACTTTAAAAACTATCAACAAATATATTTATTGTGGTGGCTTTCCCCCCTACTAGATACACCTTGTTAGAAAGTAGTATCCTTTTTAGTTCAGGTGGACCATTTAAGCAGGTAATAAACTCGCTTCTCCCTCATTGAGAAAGAAAAACACATAACTTTTGCAAACATGTTATATTCTCCTTGCTCTAGTTTTTTGTGTTCTATGAGTCAGAATCTTCTAATAAGTATGATTTTGCTTTTGGAAGTAAGTTACAGGTACATGTTTACAGACTTATATAACCCAAGGGGTAGCAGAGGCTGAACCACACAGTGCTGACATAGACTGGAGGCCTGTTCGGGGAATCACAACCCTTCACAGTTTCGGAAAGCACGAAAGTCATCTCCACCCCGATGGTCTCTTCCACATTTTGCTCTTCTCCAGTCCCAGGCAGTATCTTGAACTCTAGGTGCACTCTCATGCTTTCTTGCAGGACAGGACGCGGGCAATAGATCAGATCTTAAAACAGTTGTTTCCGTAGTGATAGTTCTTAGAATTCCAAATGCCAGGCCCTAGCCTTGGAGCACTCTCTAGATCTCATGGACAAACACTACTGTCCTTTGAAAGATGTGTCTCTCTCCCGATCTCTTATTTATTTTGAAGGGATACTGTATCTTTGAATTTGCAGAACTCTCTTTTGCTTCTTAAAATAATACCTTGAAAAAAATACTTCTTTTTTTTTAATAGGGAAAAGATGTTGCTTCTCCAGATGTCTTCATTAGGTTGTTAGAACGTATAGCCTATTGATAATTATGTACAAACATTCTTGTCTCTGAAAAAAATGCACAGAAGCATGTGATAGAACCATTGGAAAGCATCCCTTCTTTGAACTCCGGGCTCCGTTGTTAGTTATGCTTGTATGAAGATAAAACAACTTTTTGGAATGTTGTTTGGACCGAGCAGTAACTTCCACATTGTCCATTTGTGATCCTAATGGCTAGAGCACCTGTCCTGGGCATCTGGTTGAGATAGCAGCATCACGAGTCTACAACAATCTCATGGGACCCTCTAATGCACAGTGCTCACGGATACCGATTTCTGTTGTTTATCTTGGATCTTTCGCTTCTTCTGCTGCTGTTTACTTTCTCGTTGTTCAGGGGTTTCTCTGCTGGGTTCCAGACCTTTGTTGTCAGGTACTGCATCCTTATTTTCTTCTTTATTAAGTTTTTTTCTTTTCCTCTCCCTTCCTTTTTTCCCTGAAATGAAAGGATATGCCTTTAAGAAATACAGTCAATTATGTTCTACTTGATTATTCTAAGTTTTTTTTTTAAACGAGTTAATTTTCTCTTGGGTTGCATACTCTACTCATAGATACCAAATATCTACTATTTAAATCATTCACTCAACTACTCTTTCTTAAGTCCATATTACATTTCAAGCAATATAAACATGAAACACATACAAAATAGAATGAAGCAATTAGTAGATAACAATTCTGAACTCTAGAGGGTCTTATTGTTATAAGGTGGGTAATATTTTACTTGATAGTTATTTATGGATATTTAATAGCAAGTTTTGAAGATTTCTTGCCACATAAGAAATTTATCAGTGAGTATATATTATCTGGCTCTTAGTAAGGCACTATTTTATATTCATATTTTTCTAAGAAGCATTTACATATTTGCAATGTTTCAATATATCTGCATGCCACTAATTTATATACATAATTAATATAACAAATACATAATTTATATAAAATATGCAAAAAATAGTTCATAAAGAATATTAAAATAACTTTACATATTTTAACATGAATATTTGTATGTTGATCTGAATTTCCAGGGCAGTGGTGACCTTAACACCAATAACCCTATAGTATAAGCTACAAGGGCAGGGACATTGTGTAGCATTCAATCAAATGAGCCAATAATTATTGTTTATATATATTGGATTCCATGAAGCTGGGTTTGAGGCAAAGATTTAAGTCAGGTTCACACTATGAGGCATTTTACACAGTAGAATCAACATGACTTTAAAGGTTTTATGTGGAAAGGCATATAGTGAGGTAGACTGGAGCCTGGGTAAAGAACTGAATTTCCTTCTGTTGGCATTGGAGAATGGCTGAGGATTTTAAAAGAGAATAATATAACTAAAGTGCATGAGCCTGCCATCAAGTAGGATAGGTTTTTAAAAAAATATTTTATTGATTTTTTACAGAGAGGAAGGGAGAGGGATAGAGAGATAGAAACATCGATGAGAGAGAGACATCGATCAGCTGTCTCTTGTACTAAGTAGGGGTACTTAGGATGTGTCCGCAACCAAGGTACATGCCCTTGACCAGAATCAAAGCTGGGACCTTTCAGTCCTCACATCGATGCTCTATCCACTGAGCCAAACCGGTTTCGGCAGGATAGGTTATTTTTATTTATTTCCAAATAGTGAACTGGATGTTTTACTACCATGTAGACATTTTACATACAGAGTCAACAATGTAAAATAATTTCTGAGAGCATGACTTTAGGAGCATCCATTAATACATAAATCCCAATGAGAAATTACTAATTCAATATCATCATAAATGAAAATTAGGAATCAACTATTCCTTAATGTAGAACAAATTCTGATAACTCATGCTCCCACCTACTAAACCATGTAAAATCTGATATTAGTCTCAGTCTACAAAAAGCTGTTTTGGACAAAGGTATTTTGGGGAAATTATTTGCATGAGAGAACCAAAATATTTTCATGTCCTGAAATAGGCTGCAAATATTGAATTCAGTGGTTTGGCTTTCCTTTCCTTGAGCTCTGGTTTCAGAATCCCAGGGAGCAATAT
>PVJN01027126.1:0-28317 GCA_004026805.1 Lasiurus borealis
GAGTCCAACCCAGGGAGAATTCCCTTGATAGCACTGGCCTTGCCGGGGGCCTGCCCAGAGAAATGTAAACTTGCTATTTCTAGCGCTGTGCGGATGAACAGACTCAAGAATGTAAAAACGGCAAGGATGGGTGGGAAGGGGGCGGGACCCGGTTCGTTATGGAGAAGCCCCTTTGTGAGTGACGGATGCAGGCTGCTACCTTCTCTCTCCAAAGAGAGATATCTTTAGTTTATCCTGAGCACCACATAACTAGTCAGATGTCCCGAGTGATGATGAATTCATTCAAACAATGAGTCAAGGCCCTGGCTATCACTCAACTGCAGTCAGTCAGAGCAGCTGACAAATATAGAATATAAAACACACCCTGTGAGTCTTGCTTTTCCTCCTCTTCAATATGCATCCTCAAGAATCTCATCCCCTTCCTGGCTGTCAAAGATGGGGACAGTTGTGGGGGATTCTAGTTTTATCAGAGGAGATTATTATTTTTTTCCCAACTCAAATTATTTTCCATTGTCAATGTTTAAATCCATATTAAGTCCAGATTAAGGCAAGAAGAAGCTTCAAAGGCTATCGCATGGGGGTGGCGTGTGTGTGGGGGGACAATAAATGAAATTGTTAAGGGTGGGACCGGTCTCTGGGAGTATTTTCAGGACCAGAAAAGGAAGTTGTTTGGATTGAAAAGCCATCTAAAGAAAATATGTTTTGCAGTGATTGCCGGCCCCTTTCACAAACACCTAAACTTTGTATACAAACCAGGGCCTGGAGCACTTTCTTTTTTCTCCTGATTGGAATTAATAATGCAGATAAAGGCTAAATAAATCAGGATGAGTGTGAACCACATCTTGTGAGGTTCAGGATGCTATAGGAAAATAAAGAGAGGGAGGAAAAAAAATTGGTTGCTTAAAACACACACACACACACACACACACACACACACACACACACTTCCTAGGCAACTGGACGAGGTGAAGGGGCTGGGGGAGGGGAGTACGGAGGGCCAGCTGAGCTGAGTAATCAAAGACCTTCTAATCGCCCAGCTCTGGAGACGCGTTCAAAGGCTCTGTCCTGACCACAGGCTGTGCAAGGTCACAAGTGAAATGCGGGTGCCGGGCGGGGGAGGGGTGTCTGGGATTTGGGGATGGCTCGGCTCCCAGCTTTGTCAGGAGGAGGTCAGCTGGACCGTCAGAGTTCAGCATCCCCTCAGGAAGCAGGTCCCACGTTCTGGCTGTTAGGCAGCAGGCCCTCCCCGCAGCCCACCACCCCACTTGGCCCGACCAGCGAAAGGCAAGGAAAACCCAAGCCTGGAGAGTCCCTCCTTCCCCGCACCACGGTCACCACGACACATCCTCTGAGCTCGAGTGTGTCCTTTTTGGACAAATCATTGCACCGTGGGATGGTGTGTAATGAAACCCCTTCGACGCTTTGATGTTTTTTTTTGTTTTTTTTTGTTTTTTTTTTTTTTTTTTTTGCATTGGGGTCACGGACAACGACCCCAGCTCATTCATTCCAGACCCGGCTCCCTTCTCGCCCTCACCCTGAGCCCTGAAGGCTGCAGATGTGGAAAACTGAGTCAGTCCTGTTCCTCTGGCCCATCTTCTGGGCTTCATCTCAGCGAACGCCTCTTAATTCTTTTTTTTTTTTAAACATATTTTATTGATTTTTTACAGAGAGAAAGGGAGAAGGATAGAGAGTCAGAAACATCGATGAGAGAGAGACATCGATCAGCCACCTCCCGCACACCCCTTACTAGGGATGCGCCCACAACCAAGATACATGCCCCTGACCGGAATGGAACCTGGGACCTTTCAGTCCGCAGGCCGACGCTCTATCCACTGAGCCAAACCGGTTTGGGCCTTCTTCATTCTTAGCAAAGGAAGCAGCGTTCTTCTCCCCCAGTCACGTGATTGCAGAGATTTTAGCTGTCGCCGTGCAACTGGAGTTGAGGCGGGCACTGCGAGAGTGGGAGCCGTCTCCTCGCCCCCCGCCCTGATGAGCTGGGTGATGGCCTCGCTCTCTCACTTCCCTGTGGCCCCGCTGAGCCGGAGCCAGTGGGATGCGTGTCCCCGTGACCGCCGCCTTGCCGTGCCCGCGTCAGCTGGCCTCGCTTTGGTGAGGGCCCAGGTCTCGCTGTTGCCCTAATCTTCCAGCGGCCGGGCTCGGCTTGAGGTTTTTGAGAATTTGGGGGAGTTCTGAGAGATCACATCTCCCATCTGTTTCCTGTTCTGTTTTTCGGCGCTTCCTCTTCTCTCTCCCCCACCGCTGGCCGGGCACACGCAGCCCTGGACAGTCTCTCCCTGCCTGAGAGATAACAAGAAGAGTCTGTCCTGACAACTTTATTAGCCTTGTAGGTTTGCCATTCAATCTCCCCCAGAGATGGACTAAAATGGAAAGAAATTAATGACGGCGGTTCTTTTCTCAGCCCGGGATGTAATTCTTATGTAATCTTTGTGGCCATTTTTGGTGGCTCTGCGTAGGTTAAAGTACAGAAAAAGCAACATTTTAGGGCCCGTTGATAGTTGCCATGGTAATGCGAGATTTTGGTGGGAGAGAGAGATACGTTCTGGGGAAAAAGTGTATGTCGAGATACAGAACGCTCCGCCTTCAGAAAACTTCATCTGGACTGACGATGGGTGAAGAACGGGGGAGCTGTGTGAAGAGAAGGCCACGGAGAAAACTGACTCAAGACAAGACTGTGGGGATGAAGAAGCACGAACACAGTTCCACCATAAAAATAACGAGGGTTTTTTTTTTTTTCCCTTCAGTCGGCATGGAAAGCATTAAAAACGGCCCCAGTTGTCTACAGCAGCACATGCTGCAGGGAAGCCGTTCCTTAGGACTTCAGCTTTTAGTCGTCAGGGATGCTGTTCCCCCATGAAACTGGGAGCCCCTCCCAGACACAAGGACTCACCTCCCAGAAGGAAGGCTGCGTGGAAAGGAGGTCCTTACCCCAGTCCCTCCGCCGCCCTGCAGACGGAGCCGCCAGTGGGGACAGAATGCAGCCTGTTTCCAACAAAGCTGGTGACACAATGGCACGCTTTAGATCCATATCATTATATAAAGTACACACACACACACACACATACACACACACGCATGCACGCACGCACACCATAGCTATAGGGCGGGCAAAAGTAGGTTTACAGTTGTGAGTCTGCAAAAACAATTTATTCTTGTAGTATTACTTGTTATTTATTGTATTTATTATTATTAATTATTATTATTAACCTGCTTTTGACTGCCCCTGTGTATACCACACCACACACACACACACACACACACACACACACACATATATATAAACTCTGTTTTTGGTAATGCAAAAGTCAGGCTTTTTATAAGAGCTACTCACTAGATAGGTGAGTAGCTCCCATCTAAAGAAGTGATTTTTAAAAATATATATTTTTCATTGATTTTTTTCAGATAGGAAGAGAGAGAGATAGAAAGTCAGAAACATCGATGAGAGAGAGACATGGATCAGCTGCCTCCTGCACGCCCCACAGTGGAGATGTGCCCGCAAGCAAGGTACATGCCTCCAACCGGAATTGAGCCTGGTACCTTTCAGTCCGCAGGCCGACACTTTGTCCACTGAGCCAAACCAGTCTCGTCAAGAAGTGATTTTTTGAGGACTGAAAGTGTGTGCTTTGTCCTTCTGAAAAGATGGTCATGGGAGACAGCGGACCAGATAGCAGAGTAAACTGCAGGGGTTTTCAGGCAACACTGCCATGAACCCACCACCTGTCCCGGAGGCAGGATGGGCTCTCTGGAAGGAAGACTCTGCTCCCAGCCTGGCCTTCTCAGTGGCCACGTTCCTCAGCACGGCCAGGGCTGCCCAACTCACTGCTTTCCCAGGAAGGGGGACCAGTCCCGTGTGGGATCCTTTAGAAGCCAAAGGTGCTGGCACCCCCCAACCCCGATTCCTTTTCCTCGCCCAGCAGAGGGTGTGGACCAGCTCCAAGTCCATTTGAGGCGGTGGTGACCACTAAGCCCAGCTTTTCCGTGACCGTGCTCACCCAGCATGCCCTCTGCCTTTCTCACATCACTTTCACCCTCCACAGGGACTTCTGTGCTGGAAAGTAGGGTATCTACGGTCAAATCGCACGCAGGACCCATTATGGGTTAACTTCATTCTTGGCTGGTGATAAATGTGGAGAAATTGACCTGGGCACCTTTGGGCTGTTTAATAAAGAAGTGGCCGTTGCCCAAACAACTTTTTTAGCGGAAAGAGACAACAATGACGTCACTTTCCTGCTCCCCCTGAAAAAAGGAGTCCACTGGCCATCCCTCAGCAGTAGTTCATTATTTCCGATTGTCCACTATTTAAAATGAGAAAGTTCTTTAAGTTTGAACAGTGGTAATTAAATGTGAACTGGATGGGATATTTGTAATTTTAAATGCTTGGATTCCGAGAGGAAAAAACTGTGTAATGTTGTTGGCTAAACGGCCCCGGTCATTAAGATTCCTCTGGCATTATTTAGTTATTGGCTTTTTATAACAGCACGAGGTTTGCTGTGGGACACGGCGGAGCACTGGCCTCGCGAGGAGGAGGGAGGAGCGTGTCAGAGCAGCTCTGAGCGAGGGAAGCAGCCCCTTCTGGATGCCTTGCGATCACGGAGCTGAGACAAGTCGAGGAAAATGAGCAGAAATAACTATTTTCATGAGGCCAATGGAAACCACATTCGGATCCAGGAAAAGAAAAATGAGACAGGAAAGGGAGGGTCACATTTTTGAAGGAAATCATGTGGTATTTTGGTAATCCTTTGTTGATGAAAAAAATTAACAGCACATCAATTATGTCCCAGGAATGGGGCGTGGCTGGTCTGCATCTTCGGTCTTTCCAAGGCCGGGCCCGGAGCACGAGCGCTGACCACTCTGTGGATGGAAACTCGGGCTTCTGTTCCCCGAAGGGGCTGGACATCCGCCCCAGCACCTCTGCCACAGGCTGAAATCGGACCGTGTCAGGGTCCAGGAAATCGGAGGCTACTGTACCAGACAACTAATGACAGTCAACAAGTTTAGGGGCTTTGGAAGACTGGTGGTGTTCTGTCAACACAAAGGAATGGAATTGTATATGCTAAGAAAGATATATTTTCCTTCCTCCTTCCTCTCTCTCCATCCATTCCTTCCTTCTCTCTCTCCTTCCTCCCCTTCTGCTCCTTTCTTCTCTTCCTTGTTTCATCCCTTCTTTTCTCTCTCTCTCTCTCTGCCTCTCCCACCCGCCTCCTCCTTTAAAAAAACTATATTATCAGTAACACAGATTTATGCATTTCTTTCACCGTAGTTCAGACGTTCGATGTAGATGAGTATAGTGTTAGCCCAATATTGACCCTTTTTCTTCCAGAGTTTTTAAGCAGAATTAAGCAGATCATCGTCACTTCCTTTAGAATGCATGAATTATCGGACGTAAATTGCTGTGGTAGTGAAAACGATCACACATACTCTCTATGCCCTTGAGCGGTGCCTTCGAACACTGTGGTCTGGCCATGTGACTTCCTTTGGCCAACAGGACTCTAACAAATAGGACACAAGCACGGGTTTGAAAAATGCTTATTATCTGTTCTGGTTCTCTTGCTGCCCTTGGGAAACCCGAGGCCACCGAGAGAAGGAGACCAGGCTAACTACGAAGGGTGAGAGCATCACTTCGGCTGGCAGTGGGGCTGCTGGCAGCCGCGGGAGTGAGGCCATTTTTGCTCATCTGTTTCTGTCAGGCCGACTCAGACCAGGGGCACTGTCCAGCCTCCCTATAGCATCTTGAATAAGGATTCGCTGTTTCAAGCTATTTTGCTGTGGAGTGGTTTGGTACATGGCAAGAGCTGTGTAACAAACAGTAAACAAACTTCTTATTTTTCTCTTTTAAGCTCTAGGACCAGGGACATTGCTCCTTAAATATAAGGCCCTGTTTGGATGTATGATTATTATCTGTGACACAATGACAGCTCTCTTTCTGGTTCGTTAAGAAGAGTCTCATCAAGTTTTCCGTAAGAGTCACCGTGGTCGTTTGTAAAGGTTTGCTGCTAATGTGTTTGTGGCCCAATTTCAGGGGAAGCAATCAATGGTTCCCGTTCTAGCTATTATGAGCAAGTCCGAAGGAGGAGAACTCCAAGCTGGCCTTGGCAGACATAGTTTCCCATCTCCCTCTTTTCTTCACCCTGCAGATTTTTTTCCAATCTCTGGAGCTGGTTAAAAAACACACCTTTTTCTATCCTCATGTCCCTTATTACCGCTATCATAATCTCACCCCTAACTGCCTCTTTCAAGCTGGCCTCTCTCTCTCATCATGAGCATAAGAAAGAAAGGATCTGAGCATGGCTGCTCTTCACCACTATTCTACCTGCGCCTGGAGTATACTATTTCCACAGATAAAACATATTTACTTTCAGATTAATCTAAACGGGAAACAACAGTGAAGTCATTCTAGATTCCAGGGTAATGATAAAAGAGTTGCCTCTAAAGAATGAGCGCGGTCTGCGAGTTCAGAGTTATGATTCTGTCCTGAGGAAGGCGTTGGGCCGGGCTGCTCATGTTCCTGGTCTTGTATGGCATTATTCATACGCAGAGCTCAGATTCCAGGCACATGTGGTCTTCAGGTGTTTTCCACAGCTTCTCCCCAGGACCTGACAGTGATCGCTGGGCAACGTTTTCTCCTGCGCTTGGGTATTTGACGTGCAGATGGCCGTCTCTCATTCCGCAGAGACAACACGCCTCATGCCTCTGACTTAACTCTTCATGGCATGCGGCGCGGAGCGGTTGCTCAAATTCATCTTCTTCACAGTAAATACACAACTTTCCCAGAAGACGGTTTCATTTGGCAAGTGCGGACTGAACCAGGTTCTTGGCTCAGGAGAAGTGGCGGATCTATGGCGACATCTGTCCTTGCCTGACTTTCGCTCTTTCCTGGAGTTGTTGTGGAGGAATCAGACGTGGACAGAATAAAATGGAAGACGTGGGTCCATGGAAAATGCGACCAGATGCTGTTAGAAAGGGGAATGTACCCACCTATCTCTCCGAGTGGCCTGAGTCAGGTCATTAGTTAAAGTCGCTGGACTAGACGCAAAGAGTAGCGATCCACTGGAGTCCTTTCCCACCCTTCACGACCGAGCTAGGAGCCCGGCTCTGGGACAGCGGCAGGAATGTCATTCTCAGGCTTGGACCAATCTTATCATCTGGCACCTCTGGAGAGTAAAGTTTGGGAATTAAAAGACCTACCTAAAATATATATATATATATATATATTTTTTTTTTAAAGTGGAAGCCAGCTAAGAGAACTAGACAATTCCCAACAATGACACGGATAGTAGCGTCGCAGGTAATTATATTTTGTGCCAAATTGGGGGATAATACAGGAGAGCACGGCACAGTTCAGAATGCCTGGAATACATTAAGGCGATGGGCCTCGTCACAGGCTTATATAATTTAATGAGCAGAAATAGAAGTTATACAACTAGGAAGATAAACTAAGAAACAAGATTATTCCTGGCGGGCTCGGGATGGGCTTTTGAACCCTGTGGCAGATAGTGCCCCCAATTACGCAGGATATGGAAGGTTGTACCGATCCTAAGTAAATTATTCTCACGGCCGCGTAGGAAATTTCAAGGCTTTATCTCAACACGGTGCTCCGTTTGAGCCCCTGTGATAACGGAAAAATGGGCATGCTGAGACGGCCAGAGGCCTGCTGCGGAAGTGAGCGCCACGTGGAGATCCACGGGGCTTCCGACACCCATGTTCAGAGCAGCCTGGGCTGCGGCCTCCAAAAGGCAGAGATTCAGAGTCCAGTTCGTGGAAACGGAGACCAATCAGAAGGGAGCCAGGCATGACTGCCAGGGGGTTTTTCAGAATTAAGCCGGGGTCTACAGAGCATGAGCCTGCCCTGGCTGACCTGGCTCAGTGGTTGAGCATCAACCTCAGAACCAGAAGATCACGGTTCGATTCCCGGTTGGGGCACGTGCCCGGGTTGCTGGCTCAATCTCCAGTGTGGGGCGTGTAGGAGGCAGCTGACTGTCTCTCTCATCGTTGATCTCTCTCTCTCTCTCTCTCTCTCTCTCTCTCTCTCTCTCCCTTCCTCTCTGAAATCAATAAAGATATTAGAAAAGGAAAGAGAGCGTGAGCCTGGCAGTGGCTTGGATAACGCTTCTTGTGGCTGTAAGGAAGGCATGGCAGGGCCACGCCACTGAGAAGGCAGTCAGCTCGGTGACACCAGGAAAAAGAAGAGCAACGGGGACCTGGGCCTGGGAGGAGCCTGGGCACAAAATGGCCAGGAGGGAAGCAGGAGGCGGCTGCTGCCTCGCTTCCTTCTGAGGGTTACTTTCCTGGAGGGTGCTCCCTCTGATTTGGGATTGGCAGGGGGGTGGGGAGCGGGGGGACTCTAGGAGGATGTTTTCTCCCTCAAACATTTGAAAAAGCTATTTGCAGCTGTTTTTAGGAAGGGAGGAACAAGAGCATTCCTCTCTCAAACCACAAAAAACCTTCATGAATATGGCTGGAAACGGAGAGTAAATTTGCTATTACGTTGCTTCAATGATTGGGCCTTTTCCGAGGGGGGGGGGATCTGGACACGTTAAAAGCAGAACGAAGCAAGCACCTCCGAAAGCCGCACCCCTTACGCGATGCACCGTACCCTCGTCATGGGGCTCAGCACTTCCAACACATCCCTGCCTTAGATCCCTTGGAGAGCTCCGCGCCAAACCGTAGCCACAGCCACTCGCCCATCAGAAGAGTTCCTGGCCGTTGCGTCCTCTGCCTCATAAAGACTGCACTGAGAGGTGTCTGGGGTTCTTGAATGGGTAACATTCTTTGGTTGATCTGATTGCGAAACCGGGGGAAAGCATAACTGGTTTTGTAACTGCGCTGGCCTTATGACTTACCTGATAAACAACACTGAGTAATAAGATTGGAAATTCTCTTAAAATTTTTTTGCACGTTATTTGGTTACAGTCTCCATATGGCAAGAAGGCGAGGGGAGAAAACCTTCCATTCCCTGTCTCCCCCCCGCACCCCCCCCCCAACCCCAACCACATATTTAATCCATGCGCTTATGTCAAACTTAATTACAGGACTTTTGGCATAAAATAACAGTCCACATCCTCAGAGAAAAGAACTTAAGCAGTTAATATGTGCGATTGAGTGAAATTGCTTTGCTGAATGTTTATGAGTAACCCAAGACCAGTGAAATGTGCTGATATTTTAACCGTTTCGGCGCTGAACGGGGGCCAAGATGCCGCAGAGAGGAAGAAAGTAAAATCATTCCTCCTGATGTGCTGAGGATCACATTTCCTGGAACGGAGAGCGCTGGGTAAGACGGTTTTATGGCACTTTCACAAATAGGTTTGCGGAGGAAAAACAATAAAGCCGGCACAATTATGGGCTTGTCACCATCTCAAGGAACTGCCAGGATTCAACCCAAGAGCACCAAGTTCAAACCCACGTCCGGTTCTGCAGAGGAGCTCCGATTACTTCTGCCGTTGGGTTTTCCCTACCCCCCGCCCCCGAATCTTTTCAGACCTGTTCCTTTTCCATTCACCCCCAGTTTACTAGGGATCGTTTCTAAAATGTAGAGGTTTGTGACCCTAATAGGAGTCTATGCTTCTTTGATGAAATAAAACTCCTGCCTCTGCTTAAGTGTTTGCTATCCATTGAATGAATCATTCATTCAATCGGTCATCTCTTGTCTAAATCGTTCACAGTGGAGGGTGAGGGCAGGTATGGGAGTGGGGTGGGGGAGGGCATGGGAAGATATGTACACATGTAATACATTAATAAAAAAATAAATAAATCGTTCACAGTAAGATTGGCCTCTTTTCGACTAGAGCAGTGGTTCTCAACCTTTCTAATGTAGCGACCTTTTAATACAGCTCCTCATGTTGTGGTGACCCCAACCATAAAATTATTTTTGTTGTTACTTCATAACTGTAATTTTGCAACTGTTATGAATCGTATCTGTGTTTTCCAATGGTCTTAGGCGACCCCTGTGAAAGTGTTGTTCGACCCCCAAAGGGGTCGAGACCCACAGGTTGAGAACCGTTGGACTAGAGGAACCTCTTAACATATAAAATCACTTGCTCAGTTTCCTTCCTTACCCAGTGTCCTTTCTGAGACCAGCGAGATTCAGAGCTACTTTTGAGTTCACGCTTCCTCTTGTCAGCTTTGTTTCAGAAAGCGGCCCTCTGATCACCTGCCCCATGAAGGCCGGGCTTTTAAATGACCGTTTCTGCAGGCTCCCTGCACTTTAATGTTCTCTGGAGCTCAAATTCTCTTCTCTCCGCACTCTCCAACCCCGCTCCCCTCCCAGGAAGTAGGGGAGTGTGTCCGACACACTTGGGGTCAAGGCCCACAGAACCCAGTTGCCTGGTTTCCGTCTACACAACATTCTGCCGCTGTTGCAGGGGCTCAAACCGCCTCTGGGTTTTAGCAGCGCTGCCAGCCCTCCCGCCCCAATGGACAGCCTAGGTCTCCTCTTATTTCTACTTTGGAGCGTTTGTATCTTTTCCTTTCACAGGGGTGCATCTTCCCTCGCCGCTTAAACACACGCCTGCAAGTGCCTTTCCCAAACCCTTATCTGCTTCTCCGAACGTCGCGAGGGTTATACGTTGTAATTATTGTCAGAGCTATTGTTTAAGTCCGCCCATCAGCATCCCGGCCTTGAGAGAGGTGTGATAATGTCACGGTGATGAAATGAGAGGATATGTGTGAAAGTACCTGGCACAGCGCCTGGCCCGTCGGAAATATCCTGGAGCAGTCAGGTCATTTGTTCATGGATTCCTTCCTTCATTCAAGGTATGGCAAACACTTAATACATAAAAGTACGACACGGTAGCGGTACTTTGAGTTGGGCTAGGTTACGCGTTTATTGTGGGCTCGCCCCTTTAATGGGAACTAGATTTATTCGCCTGCTTCCTGTTCGTCACTCAGATCCCAGATTACAGTTGTTTTAGGAGGGCTTCCCCTGACTTGTCCAAATGGACCTGAGGTCCCTGTTGTAATTTCTCACATATGCCGTACCTTTCCTTTGTAGTACATACTAGAATCTGTAGTCACACACAGATTAACTTTAATGGGAATTCAGATAAGAGATCCCACATTTGCTAGAACAGCTCCAGAGAGGTGGATACCATATTCTGAGCACTTTCTGCATTCAGAGGACTGCACTAGGAGCTTCACAGATAAGTAACAACCTAGAAATGTGGTATCATTACCTTATTATTGCCTTTTAATCTTCACCCGAGGATATGATTTTCACTGACTTTACAGAGAGCAGAGGGAGAGGCAGAGAGGAAGAGAGAGAATGAGACATCCATGTGGGAGAGAAACATCAACCATTTGCCTCCAGCACGCACCTCCACCGGGGATTAAACCGCAACCTAGGTATGTGCCCAGGCTAGGAATCAAACCGGCAACCTTTCGGTGTACAGAAATATGCCCCAACCAACTAAGCCACACTGGCCAGGGCCCTTTGTAATATTCTTGAAGCAGGTTACAAATTTGCAGGCTTGAAAGTCAACTCTTCTGGTCTTAAAGGAAAGTGTTTCTTATGGACTCTTGATGGGAATGGATTTATTCGCCTACTTCCTGTTCATCACTCAGATCTGAGATTACAGTTGTGTTAGGAGGGCTTTCCCTGACTTGTCCAAATGGACATTAAATCCCTGTTGTTATTTCTCATATGCGCTGTACCTTTCCTTTGCAGTACTTACTAGGATCTGTAGTTACGCATTTATTGTGGGATTGCCCCTTTCATGTCGGTGTCCCTCACACACAGTCAGTTCTGAGATGGCAGGGGCCATGTCCATTTTGCTCAATACACTACCTCTAATCTCTAGCACAGGGCCTGGGACATAGGCGCTCGAGAACATCTGATGAATGATTATTAATGTCATAATATTGATTACTAAAGTGTCCACAGTCCTTAAAACTGCTGACCTCAGTAGGCACTTGTATGTGGCTTGTTGTTGGACGGTTTGGGGGTTTCACGGGCTGGCTGATAAGACGGGGACAGAAGCAGCTGGTTTGGTTGCTGATGGGAATGGAAGGAAAAGGCTGAGCTAGAGGAGTTCAGCTGGCAGACAAGCCTGGGAGGTGGGGAAGGCTCGGCATGGGAAGAGAGTGACCTCGGTGTCTTCCTGTCCTTACTTCCTGTCTCCCCAGGAAGTGTCAATCAGAGACTTTCAGGAAAGAGTGTTGTCATGGCAACCTGGGCTGGCGCTTCCCTTCCCGGGGACAAGCGCCCCCGTGTGCCCCAGCTGTCCCCGCGCTGGTGGAAGTGGGCCGTCCCTCAGGTCCAGACGCATCATGGAAAATTAAGAGCCAACAATGTTGGCGACGACAGACTCAACGGCAGCGCGTGGCCAGGAGTCAAGCCCAGAACAGTGGGGCCTGCTCTTGAACTAATTAAAGTTTAATCTGCGAAAGCCATTTTCTTGATGGTTTGGGAACCCGGGCTTGACTTTTGCCAGTTCCAGGGAGCCTCGAAAACAGAGGGTGCTATATTTTTGTACTTTTTCTCTGTGTATTGGGTTTCATACCAAAAAAAGCATTCTTTAAAAAAAGGGACTCTGGATAGAGTAACCCTATAATTTATCATCCAAACTGGGACACTGGGAAGAGTGAAGAGAAGCGCTATTAATAATTACCCGGGGACAATAGACATAAGCCCACTGGGGTGTGCGGTCAGGCGGACTCTGGGGTCCAGGGACAGATCAAATGCACTCAGGGGGCCGAGGGACCCAGAGGTCAGGCTGTGTCTGTTACCTCTGCCTCCCACTGGGCTCGGTATCCAGGAAGGCGCCCCAACGGACGGGGTCAACCCAAAGTTGTCCTGGGGGTGCTTTCCGAGCCGAAATTGGCAGCGGGTCCAGGAAGACAGGGCGGCCGCGCAGACCCAGCAGCGACCTGCCCGGAAGTGGGCAGGTTCGCATGTAGAGGCGCGTGTGTGTGTTCTATGTTTTTCTGGGTTTACCCCCCCCCCACCCGTTCATCGCCGCTATCTGCTGCCACACCCTGAGGGGGAGCAGGGAGCAGCTCTCAACGTGGCCTACACGTTCTCTGCTCACATAACTGGCTCACACAGGATGGGCCCCGATTTCCGAAAAGCCACGTGACTCTGCCCTGCTTTCATAATATGTATGTACTGAAGGTCACACTCCGGGGTCTGAGTGGTGAAAAGGGACCCCTCAGGATTCCCTTCCGGGCGGCGGGAGGTGTGGGGTGCAGCCGGGGCCTGCCCGCACTGCTGGCTCGCTCTGGTTCCCAGCCTGCCTCCCCGGGCCGGCCTGGCTCCTCCAGGAAGAGTCGAATGGCCCACTGTCCCCCGAGGAGCAAAAGGGCATGTTCAGCTTTGTTAGAGGTTAGGGATGTGCTGATTGACACCAGAGCCCGGGCCTCTACCGTGGAGGCTGGCAGGCCCCCCGAGGCGGACAGCGGGGGGGAGGGGGGGGGCCAGGCCCGGCTGAGTGTCCTCCACCCACTTCTGCCCTCGCCGGGAACGGACCAGGCCCCGTGCCCTCCTTCCTCCTGCCCGCCCAGCGCTCCGTCTTCTTCCCATGTCTTGGGAGGGAGAGATCCGTCTCTTCTGACAAAGTCAAGATTCCAGGCCGAACTTTCCCATGCCACCGTCCCTCAAAATAGCCGGGGCCGCGCTGTATTTATAGCCGTGTGAGACTCTAATGGGCCAATTTGTTTGAATTTCCACTGCTTTTGTGTTGAACGCACCCCTCACCCGTGGGCAGCCTCCTCGGACTTTATTGATGGGGTGTGTTAGGGGAGAGGGGCCCTGTTCAAGATGGTAGCTGGACAGACACGGGGGCTGCTTTGCATATTTACTGTTCTTTGGAGCTGGCTTTTTTTTTTTTTTTTTTTTTTTGAGAGAGAGGAGAGAGAGAAAGAGACAGAGAAAGAGGTTTCTGTAAGTAGCCCGGACAATGAGAACAAGACCGGCTGTATGCCAAGCACGGGATCCCGGCCAAAACACATATCATTAGCTTGGACCAGCTATAAGCAAGGAAATGAGAAACATATGTCGGAGAGCAAGGTTAGGAGTGAGAGACTATGGGTCAGTGACAGTCACCCTAAAACTTTCCCCTTGTTCTTCAGCTGTGGCCTGGCGGTGTCAGATGTCATTCCGACCGCCTTGATTTCTCATGGTGGGGCTGCTTGTGTGTTTTTGGCTTTTTTTTTCTTCTTTTTTCTTCCTCCCCCTGCTGTTTCCTGGTGGGAGTTGTTTTGGGGAGGGGAAGAGAGAGCAGGCAGGGAAGGGTTTGCGTGGTAGATTTTTTTTTTTTTTTTATCAGTTCTGGGAAAACCACAACCTGGTTTCCCGTGATGCTCTCGGAAATTCCTCACTTTCCCTGAAATAACGGTGTCTCCCCGTTCGGGATTTGGACTGGTTCTCGAGGAGAGGAGGAGGGGGAGGAAGAAGGCTCTGGAAGCACTTCTTCTGTTTCTTTCTGGAATATAATTAGGCGCGCCTTGTTCCCTCCCACCAGAGGACTTTTGTACGTTCCCTGTTTCCTGAGATCCTCCGAGGGCCGTGGCTTGTCATAGCCACTCACGTCGGATCATCTTAGCGGTTATTTATTCCCTGACGGGTGTGTCCCCTCCTCTGGGTCCCCCTGAAATATCTGGAGTTGATTTTCTCGTCCCAAGGCCACACCCAGGTGGCCTGCGGGGGCCCCGCACCCCGGGAAGGCCTGGGTTCCTTCGGCCCCTGGGGTCCCCTCTCCATCGCGCTGGTGTTCCTTAGCGTTCTCCGGGGAAGTCTGCTAACAAGGCTGCGCTCTCTCCCGTCCAGGGTCAGGACCCCCGTTCTCTATAAAAGCCAGATGAAGCACTGGCTCGCATGCAGCTCCGAGGCGGTCCCCGGAGAGCCCACTGTGGCTACTGTTCTGAGGCCGAGGACAGTGCCAGACGCTGCTGGGAAAACGCACAGGCCTCCGGCCTCCGGGGCCCAGCTCTGGCCAAAGTCACCAAACGGCCCTGGGCTCGGCCTCGGCCGCCGCCCCGGAGCCGGTGGAACTGGGAGCGCCGGTGGCGGGCCAGCCTGGAAGGCCGGGGCTGAAGGAAAACGTCTTCCCACCCGTCCCCGCTGACCTCCGCTCTTTGAAGACGTGGAGGAGGGTGTTGGGGGCGGAGACCATCTCCGATAATTAAAACATTCGGTCCCTGTTTATCCTCTGCTTCCTTCTTTGGGCCTCGTTCAGAAAAATAAACTTTGCTCTGCCTTTCCGGGCTCCGCAAATTCCCGAGTGTGTGAGTGTCTTGCAGGCCTGGGGCCGGGTTCGTGACTGGCGTGAGGTTCGCGGGCCCTGCCGCCCAGGTGGGCCTCCTCTCTGTGGCTTCACGTGTGTGTGTGTGTGTGTGTGTGTGTGTGTGTGTGTGTGTGTAACTGTATGTGCTGGGAGCAGGCCTGTCTCTCTTCCTCGCACGGCGACTTCTCTGGTCCCAGACAGAAACCTTACTTGGCGACTGTCTCCAAGTGCTCAGTGGATAGGAGGCGTGTGTGTGTGTGTGTGTGTGTGTGTGTGTGTGTGTCCATATAACAAACAAAAAAACATGAGCAGAATTGGGGCAGCCGCCGCACAACATACAGGCAATGGGTATTTCATTCTTATATTGTCAGCAAGGCCGGAGCCTGGTTAGGTGCCTGGAAATCTTCCAATTTCAAGATGCCTATTCCCAACTCTCCCTGCCTTCTCTTTCGTAGAAGGCAGCCTGGGGCAGGTTTGCGTCCACGTGTTTTCTCTCTGTGTCCTCACCGCCTGGCTGCTTTTCAAATCTCCGTGCGGCCAAAACATGCCTTGAATCCACTATTTCCCGCCATCCTCCCTGCCCCTCCCTGGCCCAGCGGCATCTACTCTTGCCTGGAGCCTGAATGCCTCCTAAATGCCCACCCCTCCCCACACACACTTGTCAATGAGCAGCCAGAGGGGTCATTTAAAAACCCGACTCAGATCAATCCCATATCCCTGCTGAAACCCCTTCTGGTCCTACCCACTTCCAATACTGAACTGTCTCTCCTTGGTCCTTCCTGTCTCAGGTATGCTAGCTCCTCGCCCTCATCAGAGGATCGGGGTGCTCACAGCTGGGGAGGAGTGAGGGCTTCACCACCCAGAGGGCAAGGTCTCGACCAAGGTCTGACCGTGATAGGTGCTTAGAAAATGGGAGAGCCGTGCCTAGTTTTTTAATCTGTCAAGGACTCCCTTGCTTCAGGGCCTTCACAAAAGCCTCTGACACTCACCCTTTTCTCTTTGCATTTTTATCTTTCAAGTTCAAGTTCACTGTTAATCCCTCAGAGATGGTCTCTGACCAGTCTATTCAAATGGATTCCCATCCCTTTAACCCCCAATCCCATGATTTTCTCCTATCACACCCTATTTGTTTCCTTCAGAGCACTTTTTCTAACTTGTGATTTACATATTCTTTGTTTTTTAAAAAATATATATATTTTATTGATTTTTTACAGAGAGGAAGGGAGAGGGATAGAGAGTTAGAAATATCGATGAGAGAGAGACATTGATCAGCCGCCTCCTGCACACCCCCTACTGGGGATATGCCTGCAACCAAGGTACATGCCCTTGACCGGAATCGAACCTGGGACCTTTCAGTTCATAGACCAATGCTCTATCCACTGAGCCAATCAGGTTTCGGCTACATATTCTTTGTCTTCCTGGGGGCAGGGCTATGTCTGTATGGCCTCATCTCCTACAAGAAGCATTTCTGGAATGAACGCAGAAGCACATGAATCTAACTCCTTACCTTTCCTCTTCTAACACCAGAGCCACCCCCACCCACCTTGTCTCTTGCACCACGTCCTTCTCTCCAAACCCTGTATTTATTTACTTCTTTTTCTCTCTTCTTCTTGCCAACACTGACCGCCATCTCTTGGCGGTAGAGAATCTCTGAATCCTCTAGGGATGACCCCACCCGCTCCTTCCACTCCACTCTCCTCTTGCTTGTGGGCCAGCTTCTCCTGTGAGAGGCTCACACTTTCATTTATATGTAAATAATAAATAATAGAATATGCAATGCCCGGAGTGAGTCTGATGGCTAATAACTCCACATCTGCCAAGTTAGAAGGGGTTGGGAATGGATTAACTCATCTTCTACCATCAAGAGATCAATGTCTATGCAATTACTGCACGGATATCCAAGATCAGGTGTTTCACTGCCCTACCTGAAAGCCCAAAGTGACAGGAGGACACCAGGTGGAGATGAAATCATGGTGCCCATTTTGGATCCTTATTACCCATCACTAGGTGTGCGTAGTGTGTTATGGGGCCGTCCTGTAACACGAGCTAAGAAGGGGTAACTGACCTCTCCTTGTGGATCTCTCGCTCTCTCTCTCTCTCATAGCCAAGAACACTAAGATGGAAAATGCCTCGACTGAATTTTTTATTATTTATTGATTGATAGCCTGTCTCCCCCCCCACCCCCAAGCCTCCCCATGCACTTTGCTAATTACTTCTCTGGAAATCATTTTATTTTACCATTCACCAGAATGCTGCCACCTTTGGGAAAGAACGTGGTAGTGTGATGGAATGTAGGCTTGATAAGAGCTAAGCTTCTAGAAAGGTCTTCTCACTGAAGTGCTGGCCCAGCCCCACCCTACCATCTCATCCATCTCATGCAATATGAAGGCAGGGATGTAGCCATGAGAAATAGCACAAGACTGGCAACCCAGCGATTCTTCTCCTCCAACGGAAGAGGTACAAGGATGACTGCCTTCACCATTTCATTCTTGCCACCCCCCAACCCCCGCCCACCCTCAGATCTGCACCGTCAGCAAGACCAAGTCATGGAAGCGAGTCTACCAGCACAGTCTCCCAGGACTGTGATCTGAAGGTGAAATCTGTGTGTTCTCTGGGCTAATTACTCAGTGAGTTGAGTGAGTTATTAGGAAAAGCCCAATTAGGTATTAATTCCTTTAAGAAGAAAGTAAAGATCTCTTCCATTATTAAAAAAGAGACTCCACTGGTTTATACACGTGTGGATGGGTAGCAGATAAATGAGTTTTATTAAAATGAGTTTTCTAGAATTCAGAGTGGGAACTTTGGGAACAAACGAGCATGCTGAGGGAAAAGGGCAGGGAGAAATGTTGCTTTAATACATTTTATACAAAGGTGATGCTGACAAATATGAGGCATTCTGTATATAGTATTGTAAACCTCAAGAATACAGATACTCTTTACTTTAAAGAGGGAAAAAGCGGATTCACAGATGAGATCTCCCCACAAATACAGAAACTTGAAGGAGAGCCAACACTGCTACATGGCCATTCCAGAGCTTCTGCTGCCTCAATCTCAGACTAGACCGAACACATTTTTTTGGTATTAGTCTTGAATCAAAGAGGCAGCCAAGTTCTACTTAACTCGACCAAGTCAATGTTGAATGTCCACTCTGCATCAAAAGCAAGAAAGGCACAGGCCTTGTGCTTGAGAAGTAAATAACGACAGACGCATACACTGAATTTAATATAAGCACTACTGACAGAGCACTGAGCAAGGAACACTGACAATTAGTCAGAAAGGCATCACAGTGGAGGGCCTGCTCTGGATGTGGGCTGCCTGACCAGCAAGAAAGAGAAAGACCCATCAATAGAATCAGGCCACTTCCCTCTGGGCACCGGCGAGCCCTTCAAACTGGTGGAGATTGCTTCCTTGCTCTGGGCTGAAATCTCTCTCTGCAGCTTCTACCACGTGGTTCTAGCTTTCTCTTCTGAAGTGACGTACATTATTTTAATCCCTCTCGCGTGTACTTCCTTTCACAGTTCTAAGTCTGGATGAATGCTTCCCTTTCCCAATTCTCCTCCGGCCAGTGACTCATTTCCCTCCCCCTACTTCAGACTAGATACCTTAATCTCTTCAGCTCCTTCACTTATAGCCTGACTCCCAAATGAGTCACTCTCTGGGCATTCTTCTCTGACATTCTACTTTATTCCGTCCTTACACATGGACATGGCATTGAACACTGAACAGTGGCCAGTGTGTCAGTTTCTCCCCTTGTTCTCCATCTATCCACCTCCCCATTCTTCCTTGACTCCCTCCTTCCCCCCCAAATGACACTTAAATAAGCTTCTGTGATAAGAAGGCACTGTTCTAGTTATTATAGGGGTTAGAAAGATGAAAAACTTCAATGAGAGTCCAGTCTAGTGAGATGAATGGAGGGAACCACACTCATACCAACACAACCTAAGACCTCATTAGTATTTTTGGCCACCACGAGTCACGCAGTTAGCACCCACTGGGCTTTGGACCCTTACCGTTCTAACATAGGCTCAGAAAGCATGATTAAACAGAGTGCCCTTGTTGGGTGGAAATTTGGGACCAAAATTCAGAACTTTACATTGACTTTTAATGATCAGCCCATCATTTCAGCTCATTGAGATCTTCTGGAATACAGACCCCTGCCCTCCACACTGAGCCTTTTCTTTCCATTCCCACCTGCCAACACAAGGGGCTTCGCACAGACGCATGAACAGACACATAAACTTGGAGCACATCCAGCCAGCTTTGTCCCCACCCGATTCTGTGAGGCGCGAGTCCTCCTTTCTTTCTTTTTTTATAAAAAATTCATTTTTATTGATTTCAGAGAGGAAAGGAGAGGGAGAGATAGAAACATCAATGATGAGAAAGAATCATCGATCAGCCGCCTCCCGCATGCCCCCTACTGGGGATCAAGCCGGCAACCTGGCCATATGCCCTGACCAGGAATCGAACCGGTGACCTCCTGGTTCCTGGATCAATGCCCAACTGCTGAGTCACACCTGGCCGGGCAAGTCCTCCTTTCTTTACCTTGGCCATCAAGGACATCATTTTTAGTCAGATGTGATTCTGAAATCAGGATACTGTGTGCCCGAATAAATTTTTTTTTTTACTGGTATTAATACTAAATAAGTAAATGCATTAATAAAAAGTAGAACTGAGTACCAGGCCTTGTCCAACCCCATGTTGACAGAAGGATCAATCTGCTAATGTGGAAATTGGCAGCTCCAGAAGGTTTGGGAAGGAGGATCTCCCTGCTCAACGGGGAGGTACTAAATCAGCGGATTAAGTCTCCACACCGTCTCTGGGGCTAGAGAGAATAGCAGTGTTCTTTATAAGCATCTTGGATTTCTACTTTTAAAATGAAATCCACTGGGCCCTATCAGTCTGTGGTTTGTCTGCTCTGGTTTTAGCAAACTCGAGATGGGGCTGCATTGTGATTGGTTAGAACATTCTGCTCCTTGGAAGGGGGAACCCACTGACCCCTGACCACAGCTGGTCATAGACAGAGTGTCAGAGGCGGACCAATTACCTAAGAGGACGGAGAGAAAAAAAAAAATCAAACAGAGGCCGGGCACAATGAGGGGAAAAAACACACAGCAGGCCCAGCTTCGGTTCCACTGCTTGAATTACCACTATGTCAATAGAAGGTGATAAATCAGGGGAGATATTTACTGATTAAAATTACAGACTCCTACGGGAAACTGTATAAACAGATTGAAGAACAGAGCCTTCAGGGACCGAGCCCAGCTGAACCCAGCCAGGCTTGGGCCAGTCATTTTTGTTTCTGGCCAACTCTTGGACCCAGGGGTCACCTCGAGAGCGCCAGAGAGCACGTTGCTCCATGAAATCCAACTTGCGACGCACGGGTCCAGGTGGCAGAGAAAAGTTAAAGCCATGTTGGGAAAAGACTCAGGACTCAGACCCATTCACAAGGGATCTTGTTATTTCCCATTTATTTAACTCTTACTCGCATGTCTACGTCTAGATGCACTGAAAAGATCCAGAACACCTGGTCCCTGTGCACTGCCTGCCCGTGGAGGTCCTGAGGTCCCAGGTGCTGAAGGGAGGGCAACAGGGAGACGTGAGTGGGCATGATTGCTCTCAGAGAGGTTGGAGGCTGGGACCTCCTGCCAATATCCTTCTATGCCAACCCGCTTTGTTGGCCATTTTTGGCGTGACGGGTTGACGCTCCCCAGGGGCACCAAAGCTTTGCTCTGCCATGCTGGCATCTCCAGGGGGTCACGTGGTCAATGTCATTCTGATCTTTACGTGGGGTTCTCCTGGAGAGACATGCCTTTGGCAGTGACTTGTACAAGGCGGGCTTAGAGCACTGCTGCCGTCTACCTGTCAGAGCCTTCCTCCTCTCCTTAAATCCTCACCGAGGATGTTTTTTTCCATTGATCTTCAGAGAGAGAGTGGGAGGGAGGGAGGAGGGCAGGGAAGGGGAGGAGAGAGCGAGATGTGACAGACACATTGATTGGTTGCTTCCCACATGCCTCCTGACCAGGGCGGGGGATCGAACTGTGAACACCAACCCAAGGTCGGTGCCCTTGACTGGGAATCAAACCCATAGCCCTCTGGTCCGTGGGCTGCTGCTCTAACCACGGAGAAAAGGGGCCAGGGCTCAGAGAGCCCCTTCCCTTTCTCCAGCTCTGCTTGTGGGGGTGAGACTATCACCCCGAACCACTCTGCTCCGATGAGGGGCAGCATAGGTTTACGCCCGATGGGCGGGGAAGCCTGCAGAGGGCTCTTTAACATCACCGCTGGCTCATTGACTGACAAGTGGTCTCAGGGTGACATTTGGTCCTTTGAACCCAAGTTCCATCTCTTTCCTCTTGTGCCCTTGGCTGTGATCTGCATTCACTCAAAGGGAATCGGGCAAACCTGGGATACGCAGGCTTTGGTGACCCGGAGGAGGGAGAAGATCATGTTTGGGCGTCTTATGGGTCTTATGAAGGTGCTGGGCCGACAGGAGCCCATGTTCTACCTGCCACTGCCACGCCGCGTGCCCTGATGCAGGTGCTGTTCACCTGGAGGAACAGGTACCTTTTCTTCAGATGTGGGGGGAGCCAGTCAATCAAGCATGCAGCCCACAGGCTTTTGTCGACCCATTGGGGGCACCATTTTCTAAATGGCACCAAGCTCTAGAGCAGGTTGGACAAGGCCCCGATTCTTCTGGCCTCTTCCTCAGAGCCGGGAGGAAGAGGAGCGGAAGAAGGCCCCAGCTGGATGTTCCTGCTTTGCCTGCGAAAAGGCAGCCGCGAATAATAAAAAGTCTCTGGAAGGATCCTGGCCGGCTCTCCTGTTATTTCCCAACGAGGTTACGGTAAGAGCAGGTGAGTGTTCCTTTTTTTTGTTTTTCCAGCCTGAAGGGAGGTGCCAAGTATTCCCTGCTGGGGTGAACTCCCTGCCTGGGGTGTCCCTCAGCAGGAGCCTCGGGATGGTGGATGGTCCAGTTCGGGTGTCACACACTGTCTTGAGTTCTAGAACACTCGGAGACATCCTTAAAGGTATATATATATATGTGTGTGTGTGTGTGTGTGTGTGTGTGTATATATATATACACACACACATACATATATGTATATATGTATATATATATGAGTATATACATACACACACACACACACACACACACACACACACATATATATATATACTTAAAATATGTATATTTTATATATAAGTATACTTCATTGATTTTTTACAGAGAGGAAGGGAGAGAGATAGAAAGTCAGAAACATCGATGAGAGAGAGACATCGATCAGCCGCCTCCTGCACGCCCCACAGTGGAGATGTGCCCGCAAGCAAGGTATATGCCCCCAACCAGAATCGAACCTGGGACCTTTCAGTCCGCAAGCCGACGCTCTATCCACTGAGCCAAACCGGTCTCTGGTGAAGATATATTTTTAAGCAACTTATGTTTACAGCTGCTGCGCTTGACTGGGCTGCCCCTGGGAGCCTCCTCCGGGTCCAGCATGCGCCCATCTGGGAGTGAAAGCCCATTTCGGAGATGGGGAGACAGTACAGTAATTACAATTTCAGAGCTAAGCAGGCCGAGGCAGCTGCTGCAAACCGTGGGGTGCTGTAATACTGTTCCTTTGCTCCGCTTGCCGAAAACGCTCCTTGCCCAGGAATACCGTGGCCTGGAGGCCTTTAAATGAAAACCAGTCGTGAAACTGGCAGCAATTTAGAGCCTGTGCCAGTGCATGCATCTGTAACGAGCAGGGCCTCGGGGATGCGGGTCATGTGTCTGGGAGAGGCCTGTTTTGTGTCCTTGCTTTTTACGAAGGCAAGCCTGGGGCCCAGCTCGTCTCTCGCAGGGGGATGTGGCTCTTGGGGGTTGCTTCCCACTCTCCCTGCTGACCTAACCTTCCCACTCGGGTCTCAGAGTTTGCCACGCGCACAGTGTGGCCCCAGGGCCTGGGTGTTTCTCAGGATCTGCCAGGTCGGCCATGAAAGCGCCTGGGTGGTGGCCGACGTCTCTGTCCATTCCTGAGTTAGGAGAACGCAGGGCGGCCAAGGACAGAGCGGCGGGGAGGGAGGAGACAGCGCAGCTGGACAGGAAGGCTCTGCACACACCGTGGATCCCCGCCCGAAAACCCCAACGCGCGTTTTATAGAAGATGTTTCTGTCCGATTCAGGAGAAGGTAGCGGAAATGCCAGACAATAAAATAGCGAGTTGAGGATGGGCCAGTAAAATTCCTCCGTGGTGTTTATGGCCTGGCTACTTCCAAGACAGGAGGTGAGATGCTAACTCCCCACGTGGGCATTTATGGGGAGCGAGCTTGGTCAGAGGGAGGGGCCGGTGGCAAGCCTGAGGGTCAAAACCCAGATTCTCTTCCTGATACATGTCTTCCCACTGACACTTTCTCTAACATTCTGGCCACGCACCCACTGTTCTTGCTTGGAGGGGTTCTAGAACATTTAAATTAGATGGCATCTCTGATTAAAAAGTGAAATCTACCTATAAGAGTGAGGAAGCCCAAAGACTCAATATCAGTGAAATCCTATTTGGCAGGGAAGATGTGATTGTTTCCTTAATTAAGTTCAGAGTTAGATTTGCCAAGTTATCCTTGCAAACACGGAAGGACTATCTCCTATGTGTGGAAGCAGGAAACAGGGCTGGCAAATTCAGGGTCAGACATGCAAAGTTAAGGAAATTCCACTGCAGTTATAAGCAGTAAGTTTTAAAAAAATCTATATATGTATATATAAAAGGCTAATATGCAACGTGTCCCTTTGGGAGTTTGACAGGGAGACCGGGAGTTTGATCACTTACTATGACATATGCTGACCACTGGGGGACCCTGTGAAATGAAGGAAGGCCCTGATCACAGGCCAGGCCTAGTGACCCTAACCTGTGCATGAATTTCATGCACAGGGCCTCTAATATATGTATATGTATATGTATATATGTATGTATATGTATGTATGTATATGTATATATTTAATTTCAGAAAGGAAGGGAGAGGGAGAGAAAGAAGCAATGATGAGAGAGAATCATTCATCAGCTGCCTCCTGTACACCTGCTAATCTGGGCATATGCCCTGACAGAATTGAACTGTAACCTCATGGTTAAGGTCGATGCTCAACCACTGAACCACTCTGGCCAGGCTGAGCAGAGGACATTTTATTTATTTGTTTATTTATTTATTTGTTTATTTACTTATGTAGAGCAGTGGACGTTTTAAAGCAAGAGGATGGGCTGAGCAGAGCCATGCCTTGGAAGGGCTATAGAGTGAATTTGAAGACACAGGAAGTAGCAATACCTATCAAACACCTACTATGTGCCAGGAACATTATTTTTATTATATACATGCGCTTTTTAAATCTCCACACAACCATATAAAGTAGGCACTCCCCTTGTCCTCATTTTACAGACGGGCAGTCTGAGGCTCAGGGAGGTTGAGAAACCTGCCCAAGGTCACACAGCTTGAAAGTGGTTGGAGCAAGGATTTGAACCCAAGTCAGAGGACTCAGGAATTTACCCTCTTACCTACTAAAGATTGAACTTAGTGAGTACACGGCTTGTTTCATCCAGTGTCCAGACAATCTCATTCCTTCTGGGCAAATCTCTGGATGCTGGATCATGTGACCCAGATGTTAGAGTTGCCAGATTTAGCAAATAAAAAAAAATACAGAATGCCTAGTTAAATTTGAAAAACAGCCCTCATGAACTTTTGTAACTTAGTAAAAATAGCCGAGTACGGAAATTTAAGGTGTCTGGACAAAATGAAGAAAAGTGCGGGACAAAACCATTAAGCACAGAGCATGTCCTTACACATGGGGTGCTCAGTCACCCCACCGGGTGTGCACCTCAGGTCTGTTCCATCATTTCTGTGTGACCCGGGGCAAGCCTACCCTCTCTCAGTCTCCGTCTGCTCAACTGAAACACGTGGGTCATAATCTCATCTCCCTCCTGGAGTTCTTACACAAAGAATGAAGTGATATAAAATGCCCTGAAGAACGCAGGCATCAAGTAGGTGCTCAGCAAACGCTTTGCTGGCCAGCCGGGCCATTCCCTAGTTTCCAGAAAGAAAAGCTTTTGTTTTTTTTTTACTCCATTCAAAAGAATACTTAACTCCTGTCGAGTATTTTATTTGTCAAAGACTTGGCCTTTTCCTCCTGAAAAATCTCTCTCTTCCTGGGATCCACTTCTTGGTATTTTGGGTAGCCTGCAATTTAAAATACCAGCCGTATCCTTTCATAGTAAAAAGTTGCTACATGAGTTAAAAAAACAAACAAACAAAAAACACCACACACACCCACACAAAACAGGGCGGCAGAGACAATGCCCACCACATTATCTCCGAGCCTTTATTATGGAGGTATTAAGGCTGAACTCAGAGGTCGTCACACTCGCAAAGTGTTTCCATCTGCTGCGGGCTGCTCTCCCTCCTGTCGGTTCAATTAAGCCTGCGAATTTCAGCCCTCTCTCTAACTCTGCAAATATGTATAGATACTTCTGCAAGGGGAAGGCTCTGCCAGGGCTTAGGAGAGATTCTGTGGGAGTGAATGTGCTCGCAGCTTTCAGGCCAGCAAGGCTGACCCTGCTAGACCTTTGAAAGGTTGTGGAAAGACCGTAAAAATCAAATCAAATCAAGTCAAAACAGACAGCTTTTTTTTTTTTTCTTTCCCCTTTTTCATTCTCTCAAGAAGAGCATTTGGAAAAGAGGTGGAGGGATGGAAGAGCTGTGTGTGAAAAACGCACATGCACGCAGTGGGGGTGCGTATTTGTCTAAACACATTAAATTAAAAACTTCTTAAAGTGACAGCGTTTCTTCCTCTCTCGCTCTCGTTTCCAGTTCATTCTTATCAGAATTCTGTCAGCTCTCAAACTGACATTTTCCTGTTCTGATCTTTTCTCAGATAGTACAGAGGGATTTCTTTTTATTTTTTCATTTTTGTTTTTTTTTCTTGGGCTGATGCAAACAGCAGATCAGTCTACAGAGAAACGTCAAGGACGGTTTGGAGTCCTAAGCTCTGACCCTCCCGCCCTCTCCTAACTAGCTATTGACATTGAACTTAAAAAAAAAAAAAGCTGCAATGTTGAGACGAGATAATGTTTTAGAGGAAAAGAGAAAAGGGCCGTGGGGAGCAGGGTGGGGGTGGGGGACTTCAAGGAGCGAATGACCTGCTGGCCTGGGAGGTAAAACTCCGGCTTTTGAAAAGTTCAGTTTTGCTTCAAGGATCCAGGGGAGAAAATGGGCCTCGTCCTTTAGACCAGACTCAGAGGGAGGGAGCCTCTGTGGACGCCCCGATTCCGGGAAATGTGAGGTGGTTAACGTCCCCATTTTGGGCGCAGGAAAACGGTCGCCGGGTTTTTTGCATTGGGCCCATCAATGAGTGACTCACTTGTCACGTCGCCCGTGTCATACGGCGGAGCGAGTGCGCGGACGCGGCTCTGTCAATGCGAGCATCGCAGGGGCCGGCTCCGTCATTTGGCAAACACAGCCGTCCAGAGAACATTGCCTGCGTGCGGCTCGGAACCCTTTGTTCTCTGGATGCGATGAGCTTTCGCCCCTCTTTGCCCTCATTTGCGGCGCCTTCCACCTGAGATGGTGAATGCGCCTGGCTTCCTCTCCAGCTGGGAACAGAGATAAAAAGAAAAATGGCTTTTCTCAGAAAAAGCCTGACTGTACTCCTGTGAAGTCATCTGCCCTCCTGTTCGGATTACCGGCTCCTGCGTGTCCTAGAATAAACCCCTGGCCTCTCGGAAAATGTTGCCTTCCGTTTTTTGCCGCCAGTCGGGAACACGGTTCGGTTGTCCGCTGGTGCACGCAGCATAGCGTGTGGGAGAGAAGGCGGCTTCCTTGGGGAAGGGGGTTGGTTTTGTTTTAGGATGAGTCCTGGCCAGTCTGGACTCTCTCCTCTCTTCCTCAGTGGCAATCTATTCGCAGAGAGAGGTTGGGGGAGGAGGCTCTGGGTGCTTCTGGAAGGCAGGGCGCTCCTCCGTGTAAGCACAGAGAGGTGAAGAAGGTCTCGAAATATCTTGACCTTCTAGAAGCTGCTGGCTTCTTCTGGGCCCAGCCCTGGGGAACGCAAACCCTCTCTGGTCACGCCCAAGGCCAGCCAGCAGCTCAGAGGACCCTCACCCCATCCCGCTGCTCCGTGGGGTGGGCAGGCACCAGGGTCTCTGCCTCTCAATGTGTCCATTGCTCCAGACACTTGAAATGAGGCCTGGCACCGAGCTAACCAATGCACCACAGGGACCCAGCCTGCACTGAGCCCTGGGGAATGACCTAGAAGACTTAAGAGAGGTCTTTCTTGCCCATCTTTAAGTTCCATGGTTTTTATAAAGCGGCAGGTTGGTTTTCGGGCAGACTGGTTCGCCCTGAACGCCCTTACGGGGGAAGTTGGCTTTCTGTGGCCGCACCCCCTGACCTCCTCCTGACAGGTGTCTGCGAGCGGTCCTCGTGCATCTCCTTCCACTTCGCTTTGGGAGAGCAAACGGGCACAGCGTGGTCGTAGGCTCTCCCCTGAGCCCGCGAGCCAGCTCTGTGGCCTCCATGTGCTGGGACCGCTTCTCACCGGTCTGGCTGTGAGGGGTGGGAGCAGGCGGCGGGGGCACGGAAGCGACGTTAGCTCAGCTCACCACTGCCCCACATCCCCGCAGAGATCATCCGGGTTTGGCGGAGAGCCCTCCTAGGAAGCGTCTGGTTTCTCCTGAGGATGTGCTGAGTGCCATGATCATCCCTCATCCGAGGTCAGGGGAACTGGCCTCACCTTAAGGAGCGCACGTTTGAAAGCAGGGAGTTGCTGACATGTATGGTGGTACGACCAGATATTAGCAGCTGGTGAATTCATTTTAGAAGCGGCTGTTTTGGAGAAAAGTTGCTGTTTCTTTTCTTTCTTTCTTTTCTTTTCTTTTTTTTTTTTTTTGGTAATTGTTCCCATTGGCTTACCCCTCCCCCACCTCGCCAACATGATGCAAGGAAGCAATTACAGGCAATAAAATAGACACGGCTAAGTTTGGAGAGAGGGAAGGGCTCTAAGAATTTCCAAATTTTCTTTAGTTTACAACAGATTGCCTTTTTCTGGACAGGAGGGATATGAGCAATCTCAG
>PVJN01027127.1:0-28392 GCA_004026805.1 Lasiurus borealis
GAGGAGGAGGAGGAGGAGGAGAGGAGGAATAAAATCCAGTCATCTACAAACAACATGGATGGACCCAGAGAAAATTATGCTGAGTGAAATAAGTCAGATAGAGAATGACAAATGCCATGATTTCTCTTTTATGTGGAATCTAAAAAACAAGTTAAATAAACAAGAAGAACAGAAACGAAGTCACACATACAGAGAATATTTTGATAGCTGCCAGTTGGGAGGAGGATTGAGGAAATTGGTAAAAAAGGTAAAGAATTAAGAAGTACAAAATTATAGTTATAGAATAGTCACAGGGATGTAAAGTACAGCATAGGGAATCCTATATAATAAAATCCTACTATGCAAATTGTCCCCATGGTCAGGAGTTCAACTGACTGGGAAGTAGATGTGCTCTGACCAGGAGGCAGCATAGAACATGATGGGCATCAGCAAAGCAGCACTGGCAGCAAGTGACAATGGAGACGCTGCTAGCCATGATGGGCCCTGATGAGAGCAGGACCATGAAGGGATGGTGAAGCAGGCGAGCAGGTACCACCAGGCCAAGGCAGGGGGTGAGCAGGGGCAACTGGCAAGCAGGTGGCATGAGATGGAGGCAGATGCCAGCAGGGACCCCGATCACCCCACCGGTAGCCCCAGACAGCGACCAGCGGTGGCAGCAGGGGGCAGGGCCAGCGAGCAGGTAGTGCCAGGCTAAGGCAGCTATGAGCGGGTGCCCTGATTACCCTGCCAGTTGCCCCGCTGATGGCCAATGGTCGCAGTGGTGGGAGGCGGGGCCATGAGTGGGTGGCACCAGGCCAAGGGGGGTGCGAGTGGAGGGTCCAATTACCCCGCCATTTGACCCACAGATTGGCCCTGATTGCCAACCAGGCCTAGAGACCCTACCCATGCATGTTTTTGTGCACCAGGCATAGTATAGTAAATAAAGCTGTAAAACTATGTATGGTGCCAGGTAAGTAACTAGATTTATTAGGGTGATCATTTTATAAGTTATATAAATGTCTAATCATTGGGCTGTACACCTTAAACCAAGCATGTCAAACTCAAAGGCTAACACAGTCAATCAAGTCTGCAGAGGAGGGCAGTTAGGGGTGACCAGGCCGGCAGAGGAGAGAAGTTGGCGGTGACTGGGCCTGCAGGGAAGGGCAATTGGGGGAGATCAGGCCTGCAAGGAAGGGCAGTTAGGGGTGACCAGGCCTGCAGGGGAGGGCAGTTAAGAGCAAACAGGCTGGCAGGGGAGCAGCTAAGCATCAATCAGGCTGGCAGGAGAGTGGTTAAGGGGTGATCAGGCTGGCAGGCAAAAGTGGTTAGGGGCAATCAGGAATGCAGGCAGGCAAGTGGATGGGAGCCAGCGTCCTCGGTTGTGAGAGGGATGTCTGACTGCCCGTTTAGGCCCAATCCCCTTGAGGGGTGCCAGACTGGAGAGGGTGCAGGCTGCTGAATTTCGTGCACCGGGCCTCTAGTTAATACTTGAAAGAATGCTTAGGACACAATAAGTACCATCTAAATGCCATTATCTTCTTTTCTGTTGTTTTTTTGGGGGGACACATTGCACCCAGAAGGTAATACAAAGAAGTAAAACACACAATTATGATATTAGATAATAGAGTCATGACAAAGAAGGTAGTATGTGTGAAGCAGGGTCACTGGACACATAATTGGACAAGTAGCCTAACTTGTAGAAATAGGGGAGCAGTGGATATGAAAGCGTAAGCTCTGGCCAGAAGGCTAAATGGTGCCAAAAACAACCATTAGAAAAGAAGATAATGGCATTTAGATGACACTTATTGTGTCCTAGGCATTCTTTGAAACACTTTATAGTATTAATTATATATTATTATACATTTATTAATCAATAAATGTATAAGGGTTGACTTGAGTCAACCCTTAAAACAATCCCATAGATATGTAGTACTGTCATCCTCATTTTACAGGGTAGAGGTCTGAGCTACAAACAGCTAAGCAAAGTCTCTGGCATCACACAACTGCTCAGTGGCAGAGATAATAGTTGAACCTAGGAAGTCTGGAGCGAGTCTGAGTTCTTAACCTCTATACTATACTGCTTCTTAAAAGTATTACCAATTGCGTTTTCTTATTCTATTTTTTATTTCCCATAATGTGAACTAAACTCTCATGCATGCTTTAAATCAATAGCCATCACACCAAGTGATTGATTAAATAAAATCAGGTCCTTTTCGACTTAGAGATTTAGATAAGGATGGCATAAATTTAAGGGATGACTATTACCAAATGTCTGAAGAATATACTTGAAGAAACACTGTTGTATTAATGTTTTATAATATCCCTAAAAATAAGAGCATACAATAAGAAAATGGGGGAAAATATTGGCATTATCTACTAACTAGAGGCCCGAAATTTGTGCACGCTGTGGGGAGGTGTCCCTCAGCATGGCCTGCACCTTCTCCAATCTGGGACCCCCTAGGAGATGTCCGACTACTGTTTTAAACCAGCAGTCGGATAACCCTCTCACAATCCGGGGCTGCTGTCTCCTAAACACTCACCTGCCTGCCTGCCTGCCTGCCTGCCTGATCACCTCCTAACCACTCCCCTGCCAACCTGATCGCCCACAACTGCCCTCCCCTGCCGACCTTATCGCCTCCAAATGTCCTCCCCTTCTGGCCTGATTGCCTCCAAATACCCTCCCCTGCCAGCCTGATCATCTCCTAATTGCTTGCTCCCCTGCCAGTCTGATCATCCCTTACCGCCTCTGCCTCGGCCCCTGCCACAGTGGCTTTGTCCAGAAGGAAGTTGGACGTCCAGAAGATCCTGCTCTAATTAGCATATACACTTTTATTAGTATAGATTATGAAGTACATATAACTTATGATCTAGCAATTCTACTATGTATCTACCCAAAAGAACTATATATGTATGCACATATGTATATGTGTATGTATATGCACTTGTCCATGCACTAGATTGTTCATAGCAGCACTATTTGTAGTAACCTTAAACTGGAAGCTACCCAAATGTCTGTGCCCATCAAGAGCAGAGTAGGTATATAAATTGTGTTATAGACCACAACTAAATACTGACTAATGAGAATGAATTTCCCACAATTGTATACAACAGTACGAACAAATCTCACAAATAAGATGTTAATGAAAGAAGCCACACACACAAGTATATGAGTATATGTCTGTCCTATATGACCCCATCAGTGCTACTAAAGTGGCTTCCCATGAAGTGGATCAGTGGAAGAGAGCATGAAGCTACAGGAAGCTGGTAATGTTCTGCTTCTTACCTGGGTGGTGGTCACATGTGTGTTCAGTTTGTGAAAATTCATTAAGTGTACATTTATGGTATGTATATTTTTCTGATACTAGTGTATGTTATTTTATAAAAAAATAAAAAGAAGTTAGTAATTTTAAACATCTGGTCTATAAATTTAATGAATTATGAAGAGAAATAATTCCATTATCATCATCAGCTAATATCTGAGTGCTAATCATCTAGCAGGTACTGTATCAAAAGCTTTACATGAAAAAAAAAAAAAAGCTTTACATGAGTGAATCTCACTTAATTCTCACAAAAAACATCCTACAAAGACAGGCACTATTATTAACTTAATTTTCCAATAAGAAACTAAGACTCAGATTCATTAATATGTTACAGCAGAAAAACCAAACTCAGATGATCCTAACTCTAGGGAATATATTATTAAACATTTAGCTATATTAAATTACAGGTAAAGGTGAATTCAGGCAAGTCAAGGCAAAAGAGACACACTGGTCTTGAAACTTACTCTGTGTAAACATTCATTCACATTTATTTTCCACATAGGATTTTCAACTAGAAAAAACACGAGCCAAATTAAGGTATAAAAAGCAATATCCTAGACATTTGTTCCCACAATCAAATCACTCTTTAGTTGTAGCATACTCATTCGGATCTGAGAAATATAAATGTTAAAAGATTTCTAAAAATAAAATCTACTTTTCTAACTTCATTCTGTCCCTTAAGATTTTTTTACTCCAGTAACATAATGTCTTTAAGAAAATATAACATGGCAGAAGAGTATTAGTATAGCTAAACTTTAACACATCTTTAATCTTTAACTATGCTATGTCAGCAGAGTTGTATCTGAGAATAGGCTGATGACATCTACAATGCAGAATTACCAAGCAGATTTATGAATGGAAACAGAACAAATGCATGATATACTAAAGCTTTAACAAAGGTAACACAAGGAAAATAATTCCATAGTTACAGCATTTGGCCATTTACCAACATTAAATTTACCTCTTTGGAGGGGGAAGCAGGAGAGGTGAAAATTGTCATCCAATAGGACCATACAAACATAACAAAGAACAGATGAAAAGCCACAAGGTAAACAACGGCCTTTCCTGGTAAATAAAAACAAATAATATTTTATTGAATCTTGGTGAAAACAGGAAAAAGCATTACATTAAAACACAATATTTAGGGTCAGGAGGTTTAACCTCATAAAAAATAATAAAAACACACTAAAGACATAAAATATATAAAGTCCTTTATCTGCATGATGCAATATTACAAATATGAAGGAGCCTTCTGTATTTAAGGGTTAACAGCATGGTTTGTAGTTTCTGTAATATTAGTCTGAGATTAGGTTTGATTTTATTGAATTGCTGAAGATACAAGTTGAAACACCGCTTTCACTGGTTGCATTTTAAGCTCTTCCTAAAAGTTAGATTTTCAATGACATAAACCAGATTCCATTACTATGAACAGTAAATCCATTACTATGAATATTAAGTAAATGTTCCATTACTATGAACATTAAATTTGAACTGAAAATAAAGGAAGTTCATATCACAGCAAATAATCAATACATTAGAAAAATTCAATTCTTGGATTGTTCAGAAAGATCCTAAATTTTGTTCTCCTTTCAATGTAACCAAAAATTTCAGCCACTTTGAATTTCTGTCATAACTCTTTCCCAAGTAAATTAGTGTCAGACTACAATATCTTTATCTCCACATATTAACTCACTGATATAACTTAAAGCTTTTTATTGGGTTCTGTAGTTTTTCTCTTTGGAAGAAGTGAGAATGATTTCCACAAGAAGCAAGAACAATCTACCAGGTACTTAAATTCTAAGTTTAGAATTCAACATCACAAACCCACTAAAAAACATAAGCATGCCCAACCTGTGTGACTCACTGGTTGAATGTCGACCCATAAACCAAGTGGTCACTGGTTCGATTACTGGTCAGGGCATATGCCCGGGTTTTGGATTCAGTAGAGGATGTGCTGGAGGCAGCCAATCAGTGTTTCTCTCTCGTGGATGATTTTATCTTTCTATACTTCTCCCTTCTTCTCTCTCTAAAATCAATAGACATATGTTTTTTAAAAAGTTTGAAGTTCTATTCTTTTTAAATTTCAGATCAAATATTACTTCTTCCACAAAAACCTTCTGTATTACCTTACAAATTCATTACTCCCTCATATTCTACCCACAAATAATTTGCTCAGACTGCAATAAACCACTTGATTTATTAAAGTTAATTGCTTAGTAATGATGAGCTAATATGATAAATGCAAAACATGACAATGACTGGCACATAATAAATCCTGTTCTTCCTTTGGTCAGATTATTTTTCCTTATGTTTTTGGTATTAACAAAATTTCCCTTAAAACAAAATAACAATAAAAAATTGTCAACTCCATGGACTTCAGCATTTTCTTTTGCAATTATCCTGGTCCATGCCTGGTCCAAGGGAAAGAAAGGAAGGAAGTACACATAAAGCAGGGCTTGATGACTACTCAATCATACAGCTAATTAGTAAAAAGTACCTCAAGTTCTAGCTCCTAAAATCACTTTCAAAATAAGTTTCTCATTATTTTCACTGCTAGCGCTACAGTTAATAAATTGTTGCTTATCTCACTAGGATTAATGCAATTGGTCTAACTATTCCAGTTTCTCTTGCTTCCAACCCATCTCAGTGGGCAATGTAATACGTTTCTCAGTCTCCTACCACCATGCCCTGGTAGTGAAATTCCTGGGAATTAACTCCATCTACATGACTAATAAAAGCATTCTAACACTTGGATTTCCTAGTACGGAACTGTGGACGAAATGGGACCACATGCTAACCTAACTCTGGGAAGGACTACACGGCAGCCTTATAAACGATGACCCTAAAGTAACCACAAAGGATGGTATGAAATTAAAACTTTTAAAATTGAAAAGCAATTTAGTCCAACCCGCATGGCTTAGTGGTTGATTACCAGTCAAGGTACATTCCCCAGTAGCAGGCTCCATCCCCTTTGTGGGGCGTGCAAGAGGCAGCCAATCAATGATTCTCTCTTATCATTGATGTTTCTATCTCTTCCTCTCCCTTCCTCACAGAAATCAATTAAAAGACACACAAAAAAAGGCAGTTTATTTGGTTGGTCAAGCCCTAAGTCAGTATCTTCCCAGACAAAGATCAACTTTTATCTTAACTGGGCCTACAGTCTTTTTGCATCTATGATAACATACTCTTAGAATTTCAGGGTAATTTTTAACTTCCCTTTTTCCGGACCCTTCAGGGCACAACCAAAGCATCAGGACAAAGAACACAAATTCCTTCATTGTTATTGTGTTAATTGTTGATTTTAACTATCCCTACTCATCTATGTAAAAAAAGCACAGTCTATCATTTTACTTTTTACCCAATCCCAGAGTTTTCCCCCCCACTCCCCTTGCTTTCTCCCATCTCCCTAATCTATCACCAATGGATTTCATGTAACCCACTATGTCTCCTCCTTTGATTGTAATGTATAAAACAAGGTGTAAAACTGCCATTCTCCCAAACATTAGCTCAATCTATTGAGATTCTGATTCCTGGAAATTGTCAACAATTTGTAGGACTCAAATATTCTTTACAGATTTGACTGCTCCTTACATTAACAGAACCATATTTGACTATAGTTACTCAAATCACTACTTCTGTCCACTGAAAGGTTAAGATAAGGTATTATTTCTAATCCTCGCAACAGTCTGGTAAGGTATTCTTTCAGTTTACAAATGTAAAAATTGAGGCTCAGGGAATTTAATATCATGCCCAATTTCACTTAACTACTAAATGAGAAACCCAGAATTCACACCCATTATCTTCTTGATAAAAATCAAAGGTTCTTTTCATTACGTCATACCTAAAGTTACATTTTCTTCCACTTGTTGAACCATCACCTAAGTGTTAAGGGTAGGTAGCTAGTTAGGGTATTAACAAAAGAGGAAGGGAACAAAACTGGCTAAACCTGATTAAGTCAGGAAACTAGAGCTTCACAGAAACTCCAGGGGACGCTACATCCTCTTCCAAAGGAATGTTACTACTAATTCTGGAGCAGGCTGGAAAGATCTTTTTTTTTTCTAGTCTCCTGGGGTCCCCTGTCAGTTTTTTGCATGGATGTGGGCTTGGAGAAGAGGGTGTTAAACAATAAGGGGGAAATCCTCTGTTGAGACCCAAGCAGTGAAAGCCAAAATAATGCAGGGGGAGTCCTTTTACTAAGAGTGCATGTGCAGTAGGAGCACAACTGGCAACCATAAAGGGAAGGAAAAAAAACTACAAAAGGGTAAGGGCACTAGCATAGAGCCAGATCTAGGAAAGAGATTAGGTAACTTGAAAGAAAGCTTGCTCCTTCCCAAACTTAAGGAAATGTATCAAAGATTAACAAAGGTCCAAATCTGTCTCATGCTCTCTCTCTTCAGCAGCCAGGTGGTCCAAAACGCAATTGTAGGCCTGAAGGGAACAGAGACTGTACTGGGGTCTTGGATGCTGGGCTACTGGCAGGGCAGCTCTGGGTCCTGGCCCTCCGCCTAGGCTTGGTGGGAACAAGCTGCCTCAAAGGCTGGATTCTTTCCACAGCAAGACGGAGCTGAGCCATCTGATCGAGGATGAAGTAGTGCTGCAGCCCCTTCAGGAGCATCTATGCTCAGCCCACCCTTTACTAAATCTTGTGTTTATTGCTCAAATCAGCCTACATACAAGTCACTGAAACGCATTTCCTGCAATTTAGCAAGAATCTATTTCTAGACCAGTTTGCCTCTAGCAACATATGGAGGTCACAGCCTACTTCAAGCTAATATTTAATGCCAAGATAAAATCCTAACTACAACCTCCTCCTATGTCCAAATCTGCCTTATTTTCACTTCCATTAAAACTGATTGTTCTCAAAATGGGTACTTTGTATCATCTCTGTTTCCTCCATGTTGAACCCCATGTTTTACCCAGAGGATTCAATATAATTCCTTTACTTGGTGTTTCTTTTTTCCTTTGGAAAAGCATGCTGGAGCTCAGTCTCCTACTGTTATACCAACTGTTAACCTCTTAGCTCATTTCACTTACTTTTGCCTGGCCTGATATTCAATCAAGTCTGTTAATCCTCATTTACATAATATCATATAACTTTTAAATAAATGGTAACTCAGAATTACTTTAAACTTGGTCATTTAGTTTTTTTGCAGTTAGGCCAGAAATATAAAACAATATACTCCAGAAATATGTTTAAAATATTTAATATATTTTAAAATATTTCAGCTCTACATAAGAACAAAATCAAAATGGCTTTTTTTTTAAAAAAATGGTAACCCTCGAAGAACCAAATGGCAGCATAAGATATACACCTAATTCATGTTGCCTCTTGCAAGCACACCAAAACTATAACTAAAAGACAAAACACTATTCCCGAGAACCACAGGAAAGCTAGCGGAGTGGAAGTTCTGCAGCTAGAAGGAAAGAAAAAAGTGCATTGAGACCAGATAGGATGTGCAGAGGCTCAGAAAGGCAGAGATATGGAGGTGCACAAGCTGGCATGCACTGTTTTTTTTTCAATTGGGAGAGAGTTACAAATTCCCGAATGCTCTGAACTCCAGTTTCCGGTGAGATTCTGGGGACCCAGACTCATACAGGGAGAAACTGAATTGTCGGCCATCAGGTCGGAAAGAGAGGGTAGCCTTCTCACAGAGGTGTGAACAGGAATCACTGTTTACTGCTCTGGGGCGCAGGGCGCAGGACAGGAAACAACAGCAGGACAGGAAACAACAGAACAGAACAGAACAGAACTTGGCAGAGAGGGTTTACTGACAGCCAGTGCTGTTTGCCACGTTCTAGCCTAGCAATTCCCTGAAACGCCTCTGCCCAATTTATAAACCCACCTAGCAGCAGCGTCTTTTGCATATGAATGGCCTGCCCTCTTGCAGCTTAACCTAACAAATTACAATTGGGTCAGACAACTCCAAAACTTCCAAACTCCAAGCAAAGAGGAGAAGTTGGCAAATCTTCCTGTAGCTCCTGCTGGGTGGCCTCAGACATTAGCTGACTTGCACCTCCTTGGAGATCCAGGAACCAGTGTACCTAGAGGTCGGCGTGAGACGACACCAGATTTCCACTCCTCACATACATAAGTGACACACTCAAGAGGCAGACTCCTCGAGCAGCAAAGTCCCACTGAGAGCAAGTCCTGCCGCATAGGAGTGTCTCCAGCATAGCAGTTCTTCCATTATAGACACAGCTAATCATCACAGTCAATTGGCCTGGAGGTCAATTCTTCCGAATGTACCAATAGCAATGAAGGCTTAACTACAACAAGACGGTGTACCCAGCCTACAAAGGAGTGCACCAAGAATGTCCACTTCAGATGATTGAGAAGGCAGAGCTACTGGGCCATAAAGGACAACTAGCACACAAAGCTTCCATCAACACAGGGAAGCAGCCAAAATGCGGAGACTAAGAAACATGTCACAAATGAAAGAAATGGAGGAAAGCAAACAACTAGACATAGAGTTCAAAACCACATTTATAAGGTTTTTCAAGAGTCTTCTACAAACCACTGAGAAACCTAGTGAGACCTTCAAGGATCTTAATGAGAATACCAAAAAATGAAAAAGGACCAGTCAGAAATTAAGCATACACTGTCTGAAGTAAAGAATAATGTACAGAAATCTAACAGCAGACTAGAGGACCCCAAGAATCAAATCAAAGATCTGAAATATGAGGAAGCAAAAAACACCCAACCAGAAAAACAAAAAGAAAAAGGGAGTTAAAAAACGTGAAGATACTGTAAGGAGCCTCTGGGACAACTTTAAGCATACCAACATCAGAATTATGGGGGTGCCAGAAGAAGAGAGAGAGCAAGATACTGAAAATCTATTTGAAGAAATAATGACAGAAAACTTCCCACACCTGGTGAAAGAAATGGACTTACAAGTCCAGGAAGCGCAGAGAACCCCAAACAAAAGGAATCCAAAGAGGACCACACCAAGATACATCATAATTAAAATGCCAAGAGCAAATGACAAAGAGAGAATCTAGAAAGCAGCAAGAGAAAAACAGTCAGGAGTATCCATACGACTGTCAGCTGACTTTTCAACAGAAATTATGCAGACCAGACGGGAGTTGCAGGAAATATTCAAAGTAATAAAAAGCAAGAACCTACAATCAAGAGTGCTCTACCCAGCAAAGCTATCATTCAGAATTGAAGGTCAGATAAAGAGCTTCATAGACAAGAAAAGCTAAAGGAGTTCATCACCACCGAACCAGGATTATATGAAATGCTGAATGGTATTCTTTAAGAAGAGGAAGAAGAAAAAGGTAAAGATAAAAATTATGAACAACAAAGTGATAACACATACCCATCAACAAGTGAATCTAAAAATCAAGTGAATAAAAAATCCAATGAACAGAATGAACTGCTTAATACGATAGAATTAGGGGCATAGAAGGGGAATGGACTAACAATTCTTGGGGGGGAAGGGGTGTGAGGCGAGTGGTACGGGAAGAGATTGGTCAAAAATCTTACACCTATGGATGAGGACAGTAGCGGGGGGTAAGGGCATGGTATGGGGAGTGGGAAATCAAATGGAGGGGAGTTATGGGAGGGAAAAAAGAGGAACATCTGTAATAAACTGAACAATAAAGATTAAAAAAAAAAAAAGGCAATCCTCAGTTACAAAACAGGTAAAATAAATACAGTGATACCTTGAGATATGAGTGCCCTAACATACGAGATTTTTGCGATGCGAGCCATCGAGCGAGCAATTTTTGCTTTGAAATACGATCAAATACGATAGGAGTAATCGCACAGATCGGCCGGTTGCACACGACCCACCAGTTTACCGCGACTGAAGCGTCTCATAGTTTCCACGCCTCAAGGTTAAAGAATGAATTAAACTTGTATCTCGAGGTACCACTGTATCTCTTGCCGAAATAGGTTTGGCTCAGTGGATAGAGCATCGGCCTGCTGAGTGAAAGGTCCCAGGTTCAATTCCGGTCAAGGGCACGTACCTTGGTTGTGGGCATGTATCTTGGTTGCTGGCACATCCCCAGTAGGGGGCATGCAGGAGGCAGCTGATCGATGTTTCTCTCTCATTGATGTTTCTAGTTCTCTATCCCTCTCCCTTTCTCTCTGTGAAAAATCAATAAAGGATATTAAAAAAAAAAAAATCTCAGCATGATGCTGGGAATATATTAAGTACTTAACAAATTATTATTATCAAGTTGACATAGGAAAGGGGTATGAGACTATATAAATTAACTAAAGTCAAAAAAAGTTAAGTCAGGGGCCTGCTACTCTGACATGAAATCGCTGACTGGATCTACAAGCAGACCATAAAGAGCTTCGGGACAAATAAAATTTCTGTGAAGATTGATTAACGGCTACTCACCCATACCTTATCATTTATTCATACCATAAAGGGAAAACACAATGCCACAAAAATATACCTTATAAAGGTTAGAGTTAATCTCAACCTTTTCCCACTCTCTATTTCTCCTTATCAGCAATTTTCCATAGAAACTACAAAGAGATATAAGTCAACCTTGGGGGTCTATCTTCGTTTTTTTGTGAGGAGAGTCCAGTGTCCTCTCTACTCAATAAAACCTGCTTTACCACTTTAACCTCTTCTCTGGCTCTTATCTTGACTTCTATTTCTTTTTTCTTTTTCTTAATAATATATTTATTAATTTCAGAGAGGAAGAGAGAAGGAGAAAGAGATAGAAACATCAATGATGAGAGAAAATCACTGATAAGCTGCCTCCTGCACGCCCCCTACCGGGGATCAAGCCTGAAACCCAGGCATGTGCCCTTGGTCAGAATCAAACCTGGGACCCTTCACTCAACAGGCTGACACTCTATCCACTGAGCCAAACCAGCTGGGGTTAATCTTGAATTCTTTTCTGCTCCAAGTCCAAATCCCTCTTGGCTCAGGATTTGAGTTGCCACTAGGTACTTGCCCTTCCAGGATCAAAATTATGATGTAGCCTGGGTAGTGTAGCTTAGTGGTTAAAAGAAAAACTGAACCTATAAATCAAAATATCTGATTCAAATATCACCTATAACTAAAGACCAATAAGCAAACAAAAACTTTATCAAAATACTTTTGGAAAAACATGGGGAAAATAGCCCCAAGAAATAATGAGAAATAATGATACAAGTTAAAAATTCTGTTGTAATAATCTCAAAAATTCTCTGCTTTCTGTATGTGCGTACTCAACATATGGAAAGCAGTACTGATTTAAAAGAAGAAAAGCATGCCTACCAAAATTGAGTTTGTTCTGTTACTGGGAAACCAGATTGAAAGGCAACTTGATATTTACATAATGAATGCCTATTTCCAGTAATAAGGATTAATATTAATTTCTAGCTATGCAACTGTCCTAGACATCCTACGAATTTCCATATCTCAAATCAAATTTTATTTTTGAAATTTGATCTCAATAGATAGAAAAACTTATTTTATCTCTTGAATTTTGAGCAAATGTTTTTCTCAAAATATTGTCATTGACTAGTTATTATAAAAACTTTAATTGCCTTTCAAAATGAACTAGCAATCTTCATTTTTTATAGTCTGCCTATTTAACTAATTGTCAGTGCTATTTTTAACAAATGCATAAACAAAAGAAAATAAAATCCCTTTCTCCACCCTAGCTAAAATTGATATTAAATACCTAAACTATTACTACAGAATTCTGAAGACTATATAAGGCAGAAATATATCAAAGAAGGGCACATAACTAGGTGTGGGCTCGATCCCCAGTAGGGGGAGAGCAGGAGGCAGTCTTTCATTCATTTATAGGTGATATTTGAATCAGATATTTTGATTTGTAGGTTCAGTTTTTCTTTCAGCTTTGATTTAATTGGCTTAGTTAACTTTTACTGTATTTATTTCTTCCAGCATGTATATGACCAGAAGTTTGTTATTAGCAATCAAATTAATTCAAACTTACTTAAGAAGTTTGGGTACTAGGTGCCTTACAAAATAATAACTTACAAATAGTGCAAAGAAGAATATATTGAATATATAGAAATAAACCCACTATTACATCCCATTTTAGTTACTTAAGCTTAAAATATATATATTGTCTTTCTGAAAATAAAGTCACAAATAGTCATCACTAAATAAAAAGTAGGTAGCATGCAATTACGATACCATAAGTAGTCTACTTAACTGAGACAAAAAGTGTCTTACCATTTTCTCCATTTCCAGAAAGAGTAACTAGAATAAAAGAAAAAACAGTGAATAAATATACTTTAAACATTTTGTATATAAATTTTACCTCCAGTTGACTATTCATCTTAATATCATTTTCATAAAAGTAAAGTTTAGTTATAAACTAATGCAATTTTAGAACTGAACACTCAGAAAACCCTAAAAACACTTAAATGCTAAAATTCAAATTATTTATCATTAACACATTTTTTTCCAGACCTTTCATTATAAGTGTATCCATGTTTATAGCTGTGAAGTATCTTTACTTTCTTTAACGCTACCTATAGCATGAACAGGATTCTCTTCTATGGCACTTAGAGTTATTTAGTCTATGATGTATCTTTATAGAGTTTTTAAAATAATTTATTTGATATCATATTTATATCTCTTTGCTTTTACAATGAAAAACTTAGTTCCTAATTAATTTACTTGTTTTCTCCTAAAATATACATAAAATAGTTTAAAAACTGCATACAGTGGTACCTCGAGATACGAGTTTAATTTGTTCTGTAACCTTGCTTGTAGTATATCAAGTTGCTGGTATCTCAAAGCAAATTTCCCCATTGAAAATAATTGAAATGCCGTTAATCCGTTCCAGTCCCCAAAATGCCACCCCTGTTGTTCTTGTTACGTGTTTTTGAATAAGAAAAATGTATTTATAAATGACAAATATTGTATAAAAACATAATAAAAGAGAATGTAAAGGAATAAACTGGTTTTATAAAGTGTATTTACCTACTCATTGCATTCTTAATGCTACACTTTATCCCTAAACTTAATGTAACTTAACTAATCTTCACTGAACTTAATTGCTACTGGTCTTTGCATTTTTGGCCAATTTAAAAAAAAACGTGTCCAACGAGGTTTGCCTCTTCTTCCCTTTCAGAATGTTTCTGAAATGGGTGAGGCAAGTTTCATTGAACAGCTCCGATGCACGACCAGTAGCAACTTTTTCGGGGTGTTTCTTTTCCACGAAGTGTAACACCCTCTCCCACATTCCTAAGATCTCCTTTATCTCACTTGTAGAGATCTCCTCCACCTCTGGCTCCTCCTGGAAACCAATTTCTTGGAGAACCTCCACATGTTGCTGAGACTGCAACTCTTGTAACTCCTCCAGAGAGTGCTACTCAAGGAGCTCATTCACGTCTCTCTCATCCACCTCCAGGACCATGGATATTCCCAGAGAAACTATCTCCTCCTCCACTGGCACCTCGAGTTCGAATCCTTCAAAGGTCCTTTCGGCTATGGCCTCAGACCACAGCTTCTTCCATGCAGAGGTCAAAGTACTCGTTGTAACACCCAGCCAGGCCTGATCAATAACTCTGAGGCATATCACGATGTTAAAGTGGTTCTTCCAGAACTCTCAAAGGGTGAGGTTTGTGTTCTCCATCACCTCAAAGCAGCGCCGGAACAGGTGCTTGATGTACAGCTGTTTAAAATTAGAAATCACCTCCTGATCCATGGGCTGCAGGATAGGAGTGGTGTTGGGAGGTAGGTAGACAAACTTTATAAACTTGAACTCTTCGAGGAGTTCATCTTCGAGGTTCGGTGGGTGAGCAGGAGCATTGCCGAGGACGAGGCAGGCTTGCAGGGTTAGGTTGTTTTCCTGTAGATATTTCTTAAAAGAAGGGCCGAAAACCAGGTTTACCCACTCCACAAAGAACTGCCTGGTGACCCATGCCTTCAGGTTTGCCCTCCACATAACTTGCAGTTTATCTTTTAAAATCTTATGTGACTTAAAGACTCTGGGGTTTTCCGAATGGTATACGAGCAGAGGCTTGATCTTGCAGTCGCCACTCGCGTTGGCGCACAGTGCGAGAGTTAGCCTATCCTTCATGGGTTTGTGGCCTGGCATCACCTTCCCCTCTGCTGTTATATAAGTCCTATTCGGCATCTTCTTCCAGAAAAGCCCCGTCTCCTCACAGTTGAAGACTTGCTGGGGGATATATCCTTTGGCTTCTATCAGTTCTAAAAAAGTTTTGAGGTAATCCTCAGCTGCCTTCACATCCGAACTTGCTGCCTCACCATGCTTGACGATGGAGTGAATGCCAGACCTTTTCCTGAAGTTATCAAACCAGCCTCTACTGGCTTTAAATGAGTCTTTCGATGCTTCATCCGTGGAAGTGCGTGGGCTCTGCTCCAGCAAATCACCGTAAATCGCTCGCGCCTTCTCGCATATGATGCCCTGTGTTAATGTATCTCCTTTAAGCTGCTTCTCCGTCACCCACACCATCAGTAGATTCTCCATCTTTTCATGGAGAGAGCTATGGAGCTTAGAAATTATTGTAATGCCCTTAGCTGGCCTTATACCCTTTATCGACTCCTTCTGTTTAAACACAGTGCATATCGTTGAAGTGCTACGCCCGTATTGCCTCGCCAAGTCAGCCACTCGCACACCTTGCTCATATTTTTCTATGATTTCACGCTTTAATTCGATAGACATCATCCTCTTCTGAGCACTGACCTTTCCATTCGCTTTCTTCGGACCCATGGTTATAAAAAGAAATCTGATAAAGTATGTAAATGCACAAAGGATGCTTCAACAACGAGGAAAACAAGCACACTGAGTGACGCATGCGAAACTATGAGACGCTCGAGTCGAGGTAAACTGGTGGGTCCTGTGTAGCTGGCCGATCCACGCGATTACTCATATCTCAAATGTTGCTCGTATTTCAAAGCAAAAAACTGCTCACTCGATGGCTCGTATCTCAAAAATCTCGTATGTTAGGACACTCGTATCTTGAGGTACCACTGTACTAGTTTTAGATTTAGTTGCAACTTTTAAATTTATTTGGGTTGGCTTTAAACTATATCCCACTAAAGAGTACTATACTCAAAAGTCATTTGAAAATAATTCCTTTCTGAGTGTAATTATAGTATCAACTTTACATAAAATTAAGGTCATTTTAAAAAAAGGAAAAAAAAGAAAAATAATTTAAAAATTAAGTTCATTTATTTCATGATTTCAAATTGAACTGTTTGCTTTCATTCACTCTATAAAGAAGTACTCAGAAAGGACTGGCTTTTATTCCTCCCCCCAAGTAATCATTTTTATTAATGTCTGTTTTATCCTTCTAATATTTTTTTAGCAAAATAAGCAAGCAATTACATATAGAGTGGGGCAAAAGTAGGTTTATATGGAAAATAATACATTAATAAATAATAATACAAGTATAAGCTCTTTGTTTCCTATACTCATAACTGTAAACCTACTTTTATCCACCTATATTTCCAATTTCTCCACTTATAAACCTTTCCACACTTTTTTTCCATCAGTATCCATGAGTACATGGACACAATCATGGCTTGTTTGTAAAGCACTGCACAGTACTCCATTGTTTGGGAGTTCCAGTAATACGATCACACCTCTATTGATAGACATGTGGGTTGTCTCCAATCCTCTGCTGCTACAAATGATGTGGCAATAAATAATTTTATGTGTGTGTCATTTATGGAAGTTTATTTTCAATGTAGATTCCTAATAGTAGGATTACTGGACCCAAAGTAAATCTGTCCCCTTATCCCCAAAATCCCTGTTTTATTTGTTCCATTTTTATACTTCTACCAGTGCTTTAACAATGTCACCATCAGAAAGGTCCTAGGCTGGCCCTGGCAGGTTTAGAGCACTGCCTAGCCACTGAAGGGTCTTAGGTTTGAATCCCAGTCAAGAGCACGTACTTAGGTTGCAGACTCATGCCCTGCCTTGGTTGGGGCAAGTGCAGGAGGCAATCAATCGTATCTCTCTCCCATTAATGTTTCTCTCTCCCTTTCCTCTTTCCTCCTTCCTTTCTTCTCTCTCTAAAACCCAATGTAGAAAAATATCCTCAGGTGAGGATTTTAAAGAGAGAGAGACAGAGACAGAGACAGAGACAGAGACAAAGAAAGTGAGAAAAAAAAGAAGAGTCCTGGCTGAGTAGCTTAGTTTGTTAGAGTGTTGTTTCAATACATCAAGGCTGCCAGTTCAATTTCCAGTCAGGACACATACAAGAATCAACCAATGAATACATAAATAACTGGAATAACAAACTGATGTTTCTTCTCTCTCTAATTAATACTAAATAAATAAATACGAAGGGAGAGCACTAGAAATGGTAACTACATGGGTAAATATATAACATTTGTTTACTTATTATATAATCTTTTAAAAAATAATAAGCTGTTTAAACAAAATAAAAGCAATATAGTATGAGTTTGGGTTTTTTTAAATATATTTTTATTGATTTCAGAGAGGAAGGGAGAGGGAGAGAAAGATACAGAAACATCAATGATGAGAGAGAATCATTGATCAACTGCCTCCTGCATGCCCCCCAATGAGGATGAAGCCTGAAACCTAAGCATGTGCCCTTGACTGGAATCAAACCTGGGACCTTTCAGTCTGCACTGAGCCAAATTGGCTAGGGCTATAGTGTGAGTTGTGCAACATAAAAATGTATGACAACAATAGCATAAAGGCTTGGAGGGAAGAAATGAAAGAATGCTTTTATAAAGTAAAAGTATGTGAAGTTGTATATCACTTGATAGGCTATAAGTTAAAAGATGTAAGCTATAAATCTTAAAGCAATCACTAAAATGATTGAGTTAGACCTAATAAACCAACAAATAATCACTCAGAAATTTTAAATCATTTAAAGTTGATTAATTAATTCAAAACAAGGCAGAAGGAAAAACAGATAGAACCAATTAAAAAATAACAAATGCGAAGACTTAAACTTAACCATATCAATAATCACATTAAATGTAAATAGTCAAGACAGCTCAGTTAAAAAGGCAGAGATTGCCGAAACCGGTTTGGCTCAGTGGACAAAGCGTCGGACTGCAGACTGAAAGGTCCCAGGTTCGATTCCGGTCGGGGGCATGTATCCTGGTTGCGGGCACATCCCCAGTGGAGGGTGTGCAGGAGGCAGCTGATCAATGTTTCTAACTCTCTATCCCTCTCCCTTCCTCTCTGTGAAAAATATCAATAAAATATATTAAAAAATAAAAAGACAGAGATTGTGGTGACTATCCTATCTAATAAGAGTAATATGTAAAGTGACTGTCACTCCAACACACAAAATGCCCACCCCTATGTGGTTAAAGATGGCTGCCCCTGTGTGAACACAAGATGGCTGGCAGCAGAGGACAGTTGTGAGCAATCAGGCCAGCAGGGAAGGGTAGTTGGGAGGAACCAGGCCTGCAAGGGAGGGCAATTGGAGGGGATCAGGCCTGCAAGTGAGGGCAGTTAAGGGTGACCAGGCTTCAGGAGAGAGAAGCTGGTGGGGACCAGGCCTGCAGGGGAGGACAGTTGGGGGTGTGGAAAAGCCAGGCCTGCAGGGGAAGGCAGTTAGGGACAACCAGACTGGCAGGGGAAGGCAGTTAGGGGAGATCAGGCCTGCAGGGGAAAGAACTTGGGGGGTGGGGTGGCCAGGCCTGCAGGGGAGGGCAGTTAGGGATGACCAGGCCTGCAGGGGAAGGCATTTAGTGGCAATCAGACCAGCAGGGGAGCAGTTAGGCACCAATCAGGTTGACAAGGGAGTGGTTTGGTGGTGGATCAGGCTGGCAGGCAGGCAGGCAAGCGGTTAGGAGGAAGGAGTCCTGGATTAGGAGAGGGATCAGGTCTAAACAGGCAGTTAGACATCCCTCAAGGGGTCCCAGATTGGAGAGGGTGCAGGCTGGGCTGAAGGACAATCCTCCTTGCACAAATTTCGTGCATCGAGCATCTAGTCCTATATAATAAAAAGCTAATATGCAAACGGTCATCATGCCCTTATGCCCCAGCACCAGAACTGCTCAGACACTCAACACTGAGGAGAGAGAAATGGGGAACAGCCAGGCACAAATGAGCTCATGAAAGAGAAGTGGGGACCAGCCAGGTTGCAGCCCAGGTGAGGGACAAGCCATCTGCCCCACAGTCCTGGGCACCTGCGGCTGCAGCCCGGGCAAAGCCACTCACCCACAATCCCCAGTGGCTGCGGCCAGCCTGGTTGAAGCTGGCTCAGGTCCTCGGTACCTGTGGCCCACCAGAGGGAGGCAAACCCAGATCCTGGATGCCTGCAACTGGCTGGAGGGAATCCTGAGTCCCAGGTGTGTGGTGAGGCAGAGGCAGTTAGGGATGATCAGGCAAGCAGGAGAGCAGTTAGGGGCAATCAGGCCGGTAGGGGAACAGTTAAGGAGCCAGTGGTCCCAGATTGCGGGAGGCAGTCAGATATCCCCCAAGGGGTCCTGTATTGGACAGGGCGCAGACTGGGCTGAGGAAACCCCCTTGTGCACAAATTTCGTACACCGGGCCTCTACTAATTAATGATACTATATTGTTTATTTGAAACACTAAGAGAATAAATCTTAAAAGTTCTCATCACAAAGAAAAAAATTGTAACTCTTTCTGGTAATGAATGTTAACTATATTTACTGTGGTGATCATTTTTCAATATAGATACATATGAATAGTATGTTCTAGACCTGAAACTAATATAATGCTACATGTCAGTTTTTTTAAAAGGCAGAGATTTTCAGATTGGATTAAAAAAAAAAACCAACAAGATCTGCCCTAGCTGGTTTAGATCACTGGTTAGAGCACTGGCCTATGGACTGAAGGGTCAAGGGTTTGATTCTAGTCAAGGCATGTATGGGAGGCAACCAATCAATGTGTCTCTCTCATATCAATGTTGTTTTTATTCTCTCTATCTTTCCCCACTCCCGTCTCTCTAGATATCAATGTAAAAGATATTCTTGAGTGAGGATTAACAAAAACAAACAACAAAAAAGACAAGAGCTACTACTATATGCTGTTTTCAAAAAATGCATTTTTTTTAAAATAGAGTTTTTATAGATTTCAGAGAGAAAGATAGAAACATCAATGATGAGAAAGAATCATTGATCAGCTGCCTCCTGCACACCCCCCACAGGGAGCCTTCAACCCAGGCATATGCCCTAATGGAAAATTGAACCGTGACCTCCTGGTTCATAAGTCTGTTGATGCTCAACCATTGAGCATACAGGCCGGGCAAAAAAAAATAGATTTTAAATATACAAATATAAACAAGTTAAAGTAAAAGGAAGGAGAAAGACCTACTATGATAACACTAATTCAAAGAAAGATTAGTGGACATTTTAATATTTGGCAAAGTAGAAGAAACTGAGATGGCAGATAGGTAAACTGCTGCCTCGCACAATTTCAAAACTACAACTAAAAGACAAAGCCGACATCATCCAGAAGCACAGGAAAGCTGGCTGAGTGGAAATTCTACAAGTAGAAGGAAAGAGAAAAGCATACTGATACTCAGAGGAGTTGCAGGAAGTAGAGGTACTGAGTGGAGAGTACTGGCAACTAAGTGCACAACTGGCTTTCTCAAGTGGAAGGAAGACAAAAGCTCCCAACTGCACTGAACTCCAGTTCCAGGTGAGACTCTGGGGACCCAGACTCATTCAGGGAGAAACTGGACTGTCTGGCTGTGAATGAAACTTGAGGGTGGCTTTCTCTCAGAGGTGCTTGCATTGACTACCACAGGACACTAAGACATAGAAACGAACCTATTAGAGCAGGGCTGATGGAAAAGCAATGCCACCCCGTTCAAGCTGAGCATGAGGCTTTTGCAAGTCTTCTCCCATAAGGTTGTCTCCAGCATAGAAGTTCCCCAGCATAGACAGAGTTGATCCTCACAGCTAATTGGCCTGGAGCTCAATTCCTCCCAGTGATACCATCAGCAATCAAGGCTTAACTACAACAAGACTATGCACACAGCTCACAAAGAGGTGCACCACAAGTGTCCACCTCAGGTAACTGGGGACTCTGAGCCACTGGACCCTATAGGACACCTAGCACACAAAGCCACTCTATCAACTCAAGGAAGCAGCCAAAATGCAGAGACAAATAAACAGATCACAAATGAAAGAAATGGGGGGAAAAAAACGACTAGATATAGAGTTCAAAACCACACTTATAAGATTTTTCAAGAACTTTCTAGAAAAGACCAATAAATTTAGATAAAAATTATGAACAACAAATACATATATATCAACAAGTAAATCTAAAAATCAAGTGAATAAAAAAATCTGATGAACAGAATAAACTGATGAATATAATAGAATCTCGGGTATAGAAAGGGAGTGGACTAACAATTCTCAAGGGGAAAAAGATATAGGGGGTGCGGGAAGACTGGACAAAAATCGTACACCTACAGATGAGGACAGTGTGGGGGCTGGGGGATGGGAGGCGAGTTTAAGGGCAGAGGGTGGGGTGGGAAACAGGTGGAGGGGAGTTATGGTGGAAAAAAGAAGAACAATTGTAATAATCTAAACAATAAAGATTTATTAAATTAAAAATAAATATTTGCCAAAGTATATTTCAAAGTAAACAATATCACCAGGAGTAAGAAGGTGATTTCACCATGATATAGGTCAATTCATGAAGAGGACACAACAATTCTAAATATACCGTATTTTGCGACATATAAGATGACTTTTTAACCCAGGAAAATCTTCTCAAAAGTCGGGGGTCATCATATACTCTTTGAGTGTCATCTTATAGGGCAAGTATATCCCAAACTCTATATTTTAACTGGAAAAGTTGGTGGTCGTTTTATACGCCAGGAAATACAGTATTTTTAATTTTGTTAATCCTTACCCAAGGATATTTTTCCATTACATCAATATGATAGACACACATCCAACAGGTTGCCTCCTGCATGTGCCCGGTGCAGGACTGGGGAATGAACCCACAGCCAGGTATGTGCCCTTAACTGGGAAATGAACCTTCAACCCTTCTTTTCAAGGACTGGCACTCTAACCACTGAACAACACAGGCCAGGGCATCAGATGGCTATTATTGTATTAGTTGTTGTCGTTTTTTTGACAATCTTAGAGAAAAGAGATCAGTGCTCCTGACTAAAGAGGTACTGTATGATTTTTATTGATTTCAGAGAGAAAAGGAGGTAAGGGGAAGAGAGAAACAAAGAGAGACAGAGAAAGAGAGAGAGACACACACAAACAGAGAAAGAGTAACATGAATGATGAGAGAGAATCATTGGTGGGCTGCCTTCTGCATACTCCCCAATGGAGACCAAGGCCGCAACCCAGGCATGTGCCCTTGACCGAAATCAAACTTGGGACCCTTCAGTCCCCAGGCCGACGCTCTATCCACTGAGCCAAACCAGCCAAGGCCAGGTACTATTTGTTTTAAAAATTCTTGCAGCACACTAGTGTGCCTTGCCAGACTGGTTGAAAATCACTGCCTTATACAAATGGATCATAAATAATACTGAAATGTGCCTTGAGTGTCCAGGTCTGAATAAGTAGACTAGTCTTGCAGAGTAGTTAATTTATTTTTATTGATTTTTAAAGAGAGAGGAAGGGGGAAGGGAGATAGGGAAACAGAAAGAGAAAGAGAGAAAGAGAGAGGGGAGGAACACAGATGTGTTGTTCCACTCATTTATGCATTCACTAGCTGACTTTTCTATGTACCCTGACTAGAGACTGATCCCATAACTTTGGTGCATCAGGGATGCTCCAGCCAGAGTCTACTTTATGGAGATTATTATGAGCATTAAATAAATTAACACATGTAAATATAATTATTATCATCCTTTCCCATACAGTTTGATAAAGAATACCAGAAGCTAAGAAAATTTTATAAAAATTATAAAAACAGCACATTAAGAACTTCTCTCAATTTAAAGTTATATATTAATGAAAAACATTAAAAAGTTACATATTAATGTATTTCAGTGGGAACTTCTGTGCTTATGAAAACAAATATACATGAATAATTTAAAGAAGAGCTTGAATATGAGATTGAATGAGTTGTTATGCTCACGTCCAGCAGGCTTCCCAAATTTTTACTACTAAAACTCAGATAACTTAGAAGTATTAAATTCAGGCACTATGTAAGTCCTTTCACTATCAGTATTTTAAAATATGCTCATGACTCACAAAAAATTATATGCATAATAGAAAAGATGTGGCACATTCAAAAATTGTGACATAACCAAAGAGCCTATTTGCTCAGTCTCATTTCTTACATCTGTTGCATATTGAGGAAAGAATGATGAAATGCCTTCTCTCTATCACCATTAGTGCACACAGTACTTCTTAATTTATGTTAATTTCCTTTCTTTATGTTTGATGTCATCTTTTGATAGATTAAATGTGCAATTTCGATATAAATTGACAGAATTAAATAGGACAGGTATAAATTTTGTAGTAAATTTACTTCAGAGTAAATAACATAAAGTATCGTCATAAGCTGATGCGAACCCTATGATCACTATCACCTACTAGGAATAGCCTAAAAAAATACCCAACTCTAGGGGAGAAACCAAGATGACGGCATAGGTAAACACCTAAACTGCTGCCTCGCACAACAATTTTAAAACTACAACTGAAAGACAAAACGGACACCATCCAGAACCACAGGAAAGCTGGCTGAGTGGAAATTCTACAATTAGAAGAAAGAGAAAAGCACATTGAGAATCAGAGGAGCTGCAAAAGGCTGAGGTACGAAGAGGCACATGGAGAAGACTGGTGGCTGAGTGCATGGCTGGCATTCTCAAGTGGGAGGGAGACAGAAGCTCCCATCTGCATTGAACTCTAGTTCCGGGCAAGATTCTGGGAATCCAAGACTCATTCAGGGGGAACCTGGACTGTTAGGAAAAGAGAAAAGCACACTGAGACTCAGGGGGGGCTGCTAGGAGGCAGAAGTCTGGAGGTGCGCGAGCGCAGAGAGGAATGACTGCTGAGTGCGTGGCAGGCTTTCTCAAGCGGGAGGGAGACAAAACTCCCGACTGTACTGAACTCCAGTCCCAGGAAAGACTCATGGAACCCAGACGCATTCGGGGAGAAACTGGACTGTCTGGCAGCAGGCAAAACTCGAGGGTGGCTTTCTCTCAGAGGTACTTGCAGCAATTACCAAGGGACAGAGACCCAGGGGCCTAAAAGGGCAGTGCTGACTGGAAGCCAAGGCTGTCTGCTTAGCCCTGAGACTCCACCCCATCCAAGCTGAATACAGAGGTTTTTGCAATTTTGCAAGTCTTATCTCATAAGGGTGTCTCCAGCACAAAAGTTCTGGAGTAGACACAGCTGATCCTCACAGGCAATTAGCCTGGAGGTCAATTCCTCTCAGTGATACCAACAACAATCAAGACTTAACTACAACAAAGCTGTACACACACAAACCACAAAGGGGGTGCACCAAGAGTGCCCACCTCTGATAACTGGGGAGGCTAAGCCACTGGGCCCTATAGGACACCTAGCACACCTACTAACTCAGGGAAGCAGCGAAAATATGGAACAGATCACCAATTAAAGAAATGAAGGAATGCAAACGGCTGGATATAGAGTTCAAAACCACACTTAAAAGGTTTTTCAAGAATTTCCTAGAAAAATCTGAAAATTTAGCGAGACCCTCGAGGATATGAAAAAGGACCAACTAGAAATTAAACATACACTGACTAAAATAAAAAATATTATATAGAGATCTAACAGCAAATTAGAGGATTGCAATAATCAAGTTAAAGATTTGAAATACCAAGGAGCAAAAACCACTCAACCGGAAAACAAAAACAAAAAAGAATTAAAAAATATGAAGATTGTGTAAGGAGCCTCTGGGACAACTTCAAATGTACCAACATCAGAATTGTGGGGGTGCCAGAAGAAGAGAGAGAGCAAGATACTGAAAACCTATTTGAAGAAATAATGACTGAAAACTTCCCACTTGGTGAAAGAAATAGACTTACAAGTCCCAGGAAGCGCATAGAACCCCAAACAAAAGGAATCCAAAGAGACACATCATAATTAAAATGCCAAGAGCAAAAAACAAAGAGAAAATATTAAAAGCAGCAAGAGAAAAACAGTTACCTACAAGGTAGCACCCATACGACTGTCAGCTGATTTCTCAATAGAAACTGTGCAGGCCAGATGAGAGTGGCAAGAAAGATTCAAAGTGATGAATAGCAAGAACCTACAACCAAGATTACTCTACCCAGCAAAGCTATCATTCAGAATTGAAGGGCAGATAAAGAGCTTCACAGATAAAAAAAAAAAAAAAAAAAAAAAAAAAAAAAAAAAAAAAAAAAAAAAAAAAAAAAAAAAAAAAAAAAAAAAAAAAAAAAAAAAAAAAAAAAAAAAGACAAAGGAGTTCATTAACACCAAACCTGTATCATATGAAATGCTGAAAGGTATTCTTTAAGAAGAGGAAGAAGAAAAAGGTAAAGATGAAAATTATGAACAACAAATACATATCTATAAACAAGTGAATCTAAAAATCAAGTGAATTGAAAATCTGATGTACAGAATAAACTGGTGAATAAAATAGAATCAGGGGCATAGAAGGGGAGTGGATTGGCAAAACCGGTTTGGCTCAGTGGATAGAGCATCGGCCTGCAGTCTGAAAGGTCCCAGGTTCGATTCTGGTCAAGGGGATGTATTCCTGGTTGCGGGCACATCCCCAGTAGGGGGTGTGCAGGAGGCGGCTGATTGATGTCTCTCTCTCATCGATGTTTCTAACTTTCTATCCCTCTCCCTTCCTCTCTGTAAAAAATAATAAAATATATTTAAAAAAAAAGAAAGAAAGGGAGTGAACTGACAATTCTGGGGGGAGAGGGGTGTAGAGGGTGCTGGAAGAGACTGGACAAAAATCATACACCTATGGATGAGGACAATGTGGGCAGAGTAAGGGCAGAGGGTGTGATAGGAACCTGGTGGAGGGGAGCAAGGGGGGGAAAAAAGAGGAACAATTGTAATAATCTAAACAATAAAGATTTATTAAATTAAATAAAAATATCCAACTCTAGGAAATCTTAATTGATTCAAAAATCACTGTGGGCAAACATTTTGGTATCCAAAAAGATGAGGCTGAATAATATTCATTTTAGATTATTATTTGGAAATGTATTCCACAACTAAGTTATTCTGGTTCTATTTTTCTCATAATTAAATATTCCAGAGTACAAAATAATTTTCTTAAGGATGGACATTTTCATTTAAAAACTTATTTTCAAGCCTTCTGAGGCAAAACATTCTCTTCCATGTGCACAACTCGGTTTGCCAAATACTTATTTGAGAGCTGTACAAATCTGCAGCCATAACTGGGGAAGTCCTGGTTGTGTCAGCCTTCAAGTGCAGTGGGTGGAACAGCTTCCCATTCATATAATTCGTTTCTATCTCCGATGGCTCTCTTTTCTTAAGTACATATAATAGCGGTCCTTTTGATGGCATGGACTCTCGAGGACTACGGTGTGGTCTTAAGTTCTCTGGAAGAACGGATACTAGCAGCAGACAGACAGACATAGGCCAGTGTAAATCTGAAGCAGTCGCACAAAGCCTATTCCGATAGGATAGATCAAACAATATCCCAGAACAATGTTTTGATTGACAGCCAATTTCCTTCCATCTTAAGAACAACCAAACCAGTATCCTAAATCTCTGAAGTGTACTGGGATGTTCCTTCCCTTTTCCAGGGAATCGGGTGAGAACAACGAGGAAAATAGTTAAGGACAATAAAAGGAGATCTCAACATCTGAGGGATGAGCGAACTAGAAACCTCCGTTAGAAAATAGCAGCGAAAAAGATCATCTCACTTATTCTTTGTCTAAAAGCAGTATTGTATGCGAGTTACTGACTCTGACTTCAAATAATGAACTTCCAACGGGCAGGCAGCGCGGGAGGCTGGAGATGGCCGCCCCTTGCGTCCGCGGCAGTTGTCCTCGGAGGAGGGACGCCACGACCCCGCCCGCCCGGCTGCCGCACTCGCGGCCTCCGCGGCCCACACGGCCACAAGCCCCTTCGCTCCCCCCTCCCCTCCCGGCCCGATTCTTTACTGCGAGCGTCACAGACGCAGAGCTGGCCACACACTTCCGCCACTGCTCCTCCGGGAAACCCTTTGGAGCGAGCATCCACCCCCACGGCGCCGCTGAGGGCTGCGTCCCGCCCGTCCGCCCGCCCGGTACTCACACAGGCACAGCTCCACCACGTATGCGTAGTAGGACCACGCCACCACAAAAGTGATGAACAGCACTGGTACCCAGCCTGCGCCGCGTAGGCAGCAGCGCCAGAAGCGGCCCGGCGCCATTGTCAGGGCGGTGGCAGCACGGCGGCCGTGAGGGGCGCAGCCCCGCCCCTAATGCCGGTGTCGCCTCAACCTCGGGCCGGTCTATTGGGGCCCACAAAAGGGGCCGCTCAGGGGGCGGGGCCTCCGCGACTCCGCCCTAGGGGCGGGGCGGGGTGGGGCGGGAGGAGGCTCTGGAAGCAAAGGAGAGAGGAAACTGCCTGGGAAAGTGCTGAGGCGAAAAACACTTCCTTGATGGAGAATTGAACTTCTGGATGTTCTTTGTGTATGCAAACTACTCTCCTGGAGTCCATTTTCAAGTAGGACCAGACCGTGCTCCACCAGGTGCAGGGGAGGACGTACGTTGTTGTAAGGCTCCTCCCTGGAGGGCAATGTGCAGCTCTGATTAAGAACCGTGAACTTGGAAAATGTCTGCTCTGCATTTCAGATCTAACCCCTCCATTTTTTAAAGATGGACTTAGTAGATGCTCGTGATTTATGGGAGCCCTATAGGATCTGTCAGTTTTATTTGAAACACAAAATGAAGACTGAGTTGTGAGATAGGGAGCAACAGCCTCTCTTCCTGAACCCCAAGGAACTACTGAAGTTTTGAGAATTTATTTACAACTGGAGTAATGTAGCACTGTGAAGATAAAATACAAGTAATTCTAAACTGCATTTCCTGCTACTATCAAGTGATAACGAGGCTTTTATTTTTTTATTTTTATTTTTTAATTAAATCTTTATTATTCAGATTATTACATTTGTTTCTCTTTTTTTCCCCTCCATAGTACCCCTCCACCCAGCTCCCACCCTCCCTCTGCCCTTAGCTCCCTCCCATTGATCTCATCCATAGGTGTATGATTTTTGTCCAGTCTCTCCCTGTATACCCTTCACCCCT